>WNWK01022659.1:0-32177 GCA_009830355.1 Cherax destructor
CTTTGACATTGTATAGAATCAGCTGAAAGTTGTTGCCTGTTGCCCTTAGTTTGTATAGTTGTATGTCGAGACGCCATACGTAGCATGCCCGAGCTGTACGGGTTGTACTTATAACGGCTGCATCACGGCTGTTCACGTGATTTCCAACCTCTGCCCATGTGATCTGGCATTAGCCAATGATAGGCCTGCCTTTTGAATGCCTCAGCGAAAGGCGGCCTAGAAGCCTCAGTTACCATCCAGACTCAGTGCAGGACAGACGGACACAGGCATAGGCTCTCAGCTCCCATATATCCAACGCCTCATTAAACGCTACCAAAACCCAAGCTCATCGCTGTTAATATTACCAAATCTATGAAAAGAACCCCACAACACAACTCTTTGTCAGCTCCCCTCCATCTTTCCTCAGCCTGATTACCTGGTCCTTGACTGTTGTTTTCCTCCTAATGTGACTGTATAACAACTTTGGTTCAGATTTGGCTTTTGATGCTATGTTATTCTCGTATTGCCTCTGGGCCTTTCTCCTTATCCCTGCATATTCGTTTTTGGTCCTATTCCTCAACTCCTTGTTTCCTTGAGTCCTTTGCCTTCTATACCTTTTCCATGCTTTGGCCTCTTTACAACTCCAGTTAAACCATGGGATCACTCTGGTCTTACCACTTTTTCTGTTACCTTCTGGTATGAACTTCCACTGTACTTCATGCAGGAAACTTCTCATTCCTATGTAGTTCCCTTTTTAGTAGTTCGGCTTCTCTCGTTGTTTTCGAGCTGCTGCATTCTCCATTTATAACTCTACAAGGTATTCAAAACTCAGGACATCATGATCACTAGTGCCAAGGGGCCTTTCGTGTGTGATATCCCCTATGTCTGAACTATTCACGGTGAATATGAGATCCAGCCTTGCTGCAACATCCTCTCCTCTCTCTCTCTCTAGTTGTATCCCTAACATGTTGGTGCATGAAGTTCTCCAATACAGTCTCCAACATCTTAGCCCTCCATGTTTCTGGTCCCCCATGTGGCTCTAGGTTTTCCCCGTCAATCTCTATAATTGAAATTCCCAATTATGAGTAAAGTGGCCCTCCTGGCCACTTCAACTATTGTATCCACCATTGCCCTATTTCGCATATCATACTCTTGTCTTGTCCTCCTGCTGTTCAGTTGTGGGTTATACATCACTGCTATCATAACTTTTGGACCCCCAGTCTGAAGCGTTCTACAATGAAGTCGTCTATTTCCCTTCTGTCCATCCCTCCCATTTCCTCAAAACTCCACTGGTTTTTGATGAGCAGTGCTACTCCTCCCCCTCCTCTGTTCTCTCTGTTTTTACTCAGGATTTGATATCCAGGTGAAAAGATTGCATCTGTTATCATCCCTGTAAGTTTTGTCTCTGTTAGTGCTATGATGTCAGGTGATGCATCAATGATTCGTTCTTGCCAATCTTATTTGTTATTCCATCTGCATTGGTGTACCATACCTTTAGCTTCCTTTCCATTACTGTACTTTGGAAGATGGAAGAGGAAGGTGCAGGCTGGGAGGGTGGTAGGCAGAACCGAATATTATGGGAAGCTGCTGTGATTGTGAAATTAATGCTTAGGGGGGTGGGGGCTATGATGTGTGGTTTGTTTGTGGTTATTGTGTTTGGTTGATGTGATGACAGAAGTTGAGGGGTTTCTATAAGCATTTGTGTTTGATGTTTCCCCAAAGGATGAGCTTTCCTGTCTGTCGTTGCCTGTCCTGTCTCTCTTTCCTTCCACTGGTTTTGTCTTGCTCTCACTTTCAGTTGTTCCCTTTCTTTTTGTGTTCTGTCTCGATTGAAGTACACTTGTTGATATTCTTGAGTCTTTTAACAGTGGCTTCTGTTGTAGTATCCTGTTCCGTACCACTTCTGTCTTGAATGTCAATTTGATTGGTCGATTTTTTTACCTTGAATACCCCCCCAAGTCTGTGATTTTTTTTTACCTGAGACATGTCCTTCTCTCCTGTTATTGCAATGATGCTCTTAATCTCTTCCCCTCAGCCTCCTGAACCCCATGAATAATTATTGACAACTCTCTCTCTTCTTCCCATTTTTTTCCCCTCCATATCTCTGGATCTGATTTAAGCATCTCCTTTGTTGTTTCCCTTATCATCTCCTGGACACTGTGATGGCCTGATAGTATTTCTGCTAAAGACTTATTAGCTCCATCCCCTCCTTCAGTCCCCATCACTGCCTATTGATGTTCCCATTTCAGTCACCTCGCTCCTTTCGGACCTCATCTTTACATCCTGCTTCAGCACATCCATTTCTTCCTCCAGTCTCTGTATCTTTGCCTCAGCTACTACAGCTTGCGATTCCCACTTCATACTCTCTGCAGATATTTTCTCTAACATGTTATTGCAAAGCTCATTTAACCTTTTTTTTCCATTCTTGATCCATTTTGTTCTTGAGCCGTTCTACCCATTCTTCATTTTCAGACCAACCATCCTCAGTTCCCTTGCCTTTACGTCCTCCCTTTTGAGATCCCATTTTTTTTTATCCTATTAGGATGCTTTAGCTCCTTCAGCTTTGTGTAAAAATGTGTGTGTGTGTGTGTGTGTGTGTGTGTGTGTGTGTGTGTGTGTGTGTATGGTGGAGGGAGGGGATGTATCTTATATTGTCTGAGTATGTGTATATGTGTTAGTTAGTTACCATTTGGTCCTAGGCACATGTCGATTAGACACTAGGCCTGTTGTATATGCGTGCATGTATGTGTGTGTGTGTGTGTGTGTGTGTGTGTGTGTGTGTGTGTGTGTGTGTGTTGTGTTTGCAGGGGTTGAGTCTCAGCTTCAGGCAAAGTCTCTTGAACCACAACCGCAGGCATTATTGCTACCAGGCCTAATGGGCCCTATGACAGGTCTACTCTTGAAGCTTTGTAGCGAGTTTGCCTCTACCACTTCATCTAGTTCATTCCATTTATTTACCACATCGACTGAAAAAAAATATTTCCTAACATCCAAGTGGCTTATCTGTTCCTGTAATTTCCATCTATGACTTCTCGCCCCCAATTCCTCTCATGTTAAAAAGTCTGTTCCTTTCTTCTGTCAAAGCCTCTGAGTATCTAGTACGTCATAATCATATCTCCCAATCTTTGTTTCTTCTTCAGTCGTCAGGTTCACTTCCTTTAATCTCTCTTCATAATTAAATCACCAAAGCTCTGGGACTAGTCTTGTTGCTGGTCTTGCTGCTGGGACTAGTCTTGTTGCTGGTCTTGCTGCTGGGACTAGTCTTGTTGCTGGTCTTGCTGCTGGGACTAGTCTTGTTGCTGGTCTTGCTGCTGGGACTAGTCTCTTCCCCTGCTTGTACACTGGGATCACGTTTGTAGTTTTCCAGTTGTGTAGTATGATTCCCATCTCCAGGGATATGTAGTTCATTGCTATAGGTTCACACAGTTCTTCCACTTCTTCTTTCAGTATCCATGGTGATATACCATCAGGCTCCATAGCTTCTGATGTGTCTAACTCTTGTCGTAGATTCATTATTTCCTCCTCTGATGCACGAACACTAACTAATATATGATGATTAGCCCTTGCAACTCTGTGTCCTCAGTGAATACTTCCTTAAATAGTCTGCCTAATTCCTGGTAAACATCTCTATCTTCTTCTGTGAGTTTCCCCTCCCTTCCTCTTCGGTCTTATTACTTATTATTTTACAGTCATCTTCCTCCTTTTGTGACTGTGTAGCAGTTTCGTTTCTGACTTGGTATTTGCTTCTGTCATTCTCAAACAGACGTTCAGCTTTTCTTCTTAATCTTGCACACGGGGCCAGGAGCTGAGTATCGACCCTGCAACCACAATTAGGTGAGTACACACACAAACATATATATATATATTATATATATATATATATATATATATATATATATATATATATATATATATATATATATATATATATATATTCTGTTTGCCTCCCTATTCTCTACTGTTCATTTACTCAGATTACCCCACACCTAAGAGCATCTTTTCACCTCCCTCACTTCCTCTCTGGACCTCCAGTAATGTTTTCCCTCAGGTTCATCGTCAACTCCCCTCTTTCCACCCCTCACTCAGAGCTCTCTTATATCCCTAACACCCACCACCTTCTCCATCTCCTTTATTTACCATCACTATTATCCCCATTCTTCTCCTCTTCTCTCGTTGCATCATTCTTGTCCTCTATTCTCTCCCCCATGCTCTTGTGTACTCACCTAGTTGTGGTTGCAGGGGTCGAGTCATAGCTCCTGGTCCCGCCTCTTCACTAGCCGCTACTGGGTCACTCTCCCTGCTCCATGAGCTTTATCATACCTTTCCTTAAAGCTATGTATGGATCCTGCCTCCACTACATCGCTTCCCAAGCTATTCCACTTCCCGACCACTCTATGACTGAAGAAATACTTCCTAACATCCCTGTGATTCATTTGAGTCTTCAACTTCCAACTGTGTCCCCTTGTTGCTGTGTCCCATCTGTATGTGTGTACTCACCTAATTGTGGTTGCAGGGGTCGAGACTCAGCTCCTGGCCCCGCCTCTTCGCTGTCCGCTACTGGGTCTCTGTTCTCCCTGCTCCATGAGCTCTATCATACCTCGTCTTAAAACTATGTATGGTTCCTTCCTCCACTATATCTTTCTCTAGACTATTCCACTTCCTGACTACTCTGTGGCTGAAGAAATGCTTCCTAACATCCCTTTGACTCATCTGAGTCTTGAGCTTCCAGTTGTGTCTCCTTGTTTCTGTGTTCCCTCTCTGGAACATCCTGTCCCTGTCTACCTTGTCGATTCCCCGCAGTATTTTGTATGTCGTTATCATGTCTCCTCTGACCCTTCTTTCCTCCAGTGTTGTTAGTCCTATTTCCCTCAACCTTTCTTCATAGGACAGATCCCTGAGTTGTGGAACTAGCCTTGTCGCAAACCTTTGCACTTTCTCTAGTTTCTTTACGTGCTTGACCAGGGTGTGTGTGTGTGTGTGTGTGTGTGTGTGTGTGTGTGTGTGTTATTATTAGAGTCAGAAGCTCGTTTTTCTTCTCTCAGCTCTTGACTCCCTCCCCTCTATCATCCCTCTGTCACCCCTCTTGGTCTACCCTCTGTCACCCCTCTTGGTGTTCCTCTTCATAGCTCTCACTGTTTACCCCACTTCTAACCATTATCTGTTCTGTAGAATCTGCTATCCCCCCCCCCCGACTTTCTACCGCCTCCCCTCACTTTCTACCACCTTCCCTCACTTTCTATCACCCCCCTCATTTCTAACTTTCTATCACCTCTCCTCACTTCCTATCACCTACCCTCACTTCCTATCACCTCCCCTCATTTCCTATCACCTCCCCTCACTTCCTATCACCTCCCCTCACTTCCTATCACCACCCTCACTCTCTCCCTGGATCTCCAGTGGTTTTTTTCTTTCGGGTTCGTCATCAACTCCCCTCTCTCTCCACCCCTCACTCTGAGCACTCTTCTTTCCCTCATTCCCACCACCGTCCCCCTCTTCTTACTACTTTACCAACATTTTACCCCCATCTCCTGTCTCCTCTCCTTCCCTCGTCCCAACCATCATTATTCTTGTCCTCTATTCTATTCGCCAATCTCCACATTTTTCCCTTGCCTCTGCTCCTCATCCTCTTATTTCTTCTCTCTCCTTCCTCTTACTCTTCCTCATCCTGTTCTCCTGCTGCCCTCTTCCTTTTCCTTATTCCTACTCTCTTCTTCCTCTTCCTTACATTCTCTCCCTTTCCAAAGTAGTTTCCATAGGAAGTAAACTTATAGCAGAATACTTGAGGATATTCTGGCGGCACTACTGAAGTCTGCCTGCTCAGACTGACACACTCCATCACCTCGTGTATACAACCCGTATTCTGGTGGGATACCATCACCTCGTGTATACAACCCGCCCTCTGGTGGGATACGATCACCTCGTGTATACAACCCGCCCTCTGGTGGGATACGATCACCTCGTGTATACAACCCGCCCTCTGGTGGGATACCATCACCTCGTGTATACAACCCGCCCTCTGGTGGGATACCATCACCTCGTGTATACAATCCGCCCTCTGGTGGGATACCATCACCTCGTGTATACAACCCGCCCTCTGGTGGGATACCATCACCTCGTGTATACAACCCGCCCTCTGGTGGGATACCATCACCTCGTGTATACAACCCGCCCTCTGGTGGGATACCATCACCTCGTGTATACAACCCGCCCTCTGGTGGGATACCATCTCCTCGTGTATACAACCCGCCCTCTGGTGGGATACCATCACCTCGTGTATACAATCCGCCCTCTGGTGGGATACCATCACCTCGTGTATACAACCCGCCCTCTGGTGGGATACCATCACCTCGTGTATACAACCCGCCCTCTGGTGGGATACCATCACCTCGTGTATACAACCCGCCCTCTGGTGGGATACCATCACCTCGTGTATACAATCCGCCCTCTGGTGGGATACCATCACCTCGTGTATACAACCCGCCCTCTGGTGGGATACCATCACCTCGTGTATACAACCCGCCCTCTGGTGGGATACCATCACCTCGTGTATACAACCCGCCCTCTGGTGGGATACCATCACCTCGTGTATACAATCCGCCTTCTGGTGGGATACCATCACCTCGTGTATACAACCCGCCCTCTGGTGGGATACCATCACCTCGTGTATACAACCCGCCCTCTGGTGGGATACCATCACCTCGTGTATACAACCCGCCCTCTGGTGGGATACCTCAGGAAAACACAGCCAGCTGTTGCTCCCGCAATGTAACTATCACACACAATATTACCTCATGTCCCCAACTCATTCTTTGAGACGGAATATGACAGGTCTGGCCATTTTGTCCACAACATGAAGACAGGTTTCGGGAGTTTTAGTAATCTCGCAGCCCTGCCTGAGGCCAGGCTGATCAACCAGGTTGTTGCTGTTGACGGCCCGCAAGCCACATTGCCATCACAGCCTGATTGATCTAGCACTTGGCGGAGGTAAAGGTCTTGTTTCCCCTTGAAAGGTTTTATACTTATTTTCGCAATATTTCTGATGTCTGCTGGTAGCAGGTTGATGAGTCTTGGACCACTGATGTTCAGTGTTCTCTCTTTGTGTCCATGGCGCCCCTGCTTCTCATTACGTCTATTTTAAATTTTCTCCCATATTTCTCACTTCCGTAAGTTATTATGGTAGTGTGTAGATTTGGGACCAAGATTTCGAGTATTTTCCATGAATATATTCTCAGGTATCTATTTCTTCGCTGCCGAGAGTATATTCCAAACATTTTAAAGCATTCCCAGTAGTTAAAATATTTGTTTGGCTTCTTGCAGGTATTAAACGATATGTGTAACTTTAATAACTGTGATGTGTCTCGTGACCTGCAGGGAGCCATCAACACTGAAACACATGATGAATGACACGACACACATTATTAGAAAAGCGTTACAATTGACATTATTTCTCGTTTTAAAGGCTTTCATTATTATCCATCCTATCATTTTCTGACATTTGAGCAATTCTATTTTCGTGTTCTCAAAATGACTAATATGTCATCTTAACATTATTGTACTGTCTTTAACGTGTTCCTTTCGTTCAGAGATAGTCCTTCTGTGTTTTATATACAGTATTCGTTTAGTAAGCAAGAAGGTTGTGGAGACGTGCTCTACATTTTTCACATTATGTCCTTGTATTGCACTGATAAAGCCACTGGAGGGCGAAACGTCTACAAATAAAAATACCCAGATGTTGTACATGTGTAATTCTTCATCTTGTTGGTATTGTATATCATTCATGTACAACTTGTCAGACACCACAACATCATCGTATGTTGATACAGAGAACATTTCCACAACCTTCTTGATTACTACTCACCCATCCCTTGGGTATGACCTACCAGTGACAATGTCTTCGTCTGCTACACGTCCCTTCACTAGACGCCAGTATAAAAGCGCCAAGCTTCATGGCTGTACATCAGATTCTTCAAGACTGAGGGACTGATAACCTCATGTATATAATTATACATTCTTTATATTATCCTTGTATTGTACTGATATATCCACTGGTTGGCGAAACGTCTAAAAATAAAGATACCAAACACTCTTATATGGGTGTGAAGCATGGGTTGTGAATGTTGCAGCGAGGAGGTTGGAGGCAGCGGAGATGTCATGACCGAGAGCAATGTTTGGTGTAAATATTATGAAGAGAATTCGTAGTTTGGAGATTAGAATGAGATGCGAGGTTACTAAAAGTATTATCCAGTGGGCCAAGGAAGGGTTGTTGAGGTGCACATTTATAGAGGATGGAGAAAAATAGGATGATCTGGAGAGTGTATAAATCTGTAGTGGAGGGAAGGTGGGATAGGGATCGTCCTTGGAAAGGATGGAGAAAGAGGATAAAAGAGGTTGTGTTTAAGAGGGGCTTGGACATCCAGCAGGAGTGTGTGAGCGTGTTGATAGGCGAGGAGGCATGTGGGTTTTTTTAATTGACGTGATGCTGGAGTGTGAGCAAGGTAACATTTATGAAGGGATTCAGGAAAACCGGTTACCTTCACTTGAGTCCTGGAGGTGGGAAGTACAGTGCCTACACTCTGAAGGATGGGTGGGGATATTTGCACTTTTGAGTTGTAGTATCGGCGTCCCTTTGGCAAGACAGTGATGGAGTGATGGTGAAAGTGTTTCTTCTTTTTTTGGGTCACCCTGCCTCCGTGGGAGACGGCCGGTTGAATATATATATATATATATATATATATATATATATATATATATATATATATATATATATATATATATATATATATATATATATATATGCAAAAAGATCACAGTAAACAGGTGATATCAAAATATGCAAGACAACCACTATGAAAAAATAGAAGAATTCCAAGCGCTTTCGTGTGTATTTATATTAATGTGTCTATATATGTTTGTTATTATACGTGTACATATTTACAAATATCATAATGACTGCTTTTTTTCAGTGAATTACAGCCCTTGTGTGTTAAATGTCGACAAGAGAACATCAATACCTACAGGACGCCTCACATGTTGCATATACTGTCATGCTCCAAAACACACATGAAATATTCAGTCATATACTTCGCTAATAGATGTGCATATGTGGTATCGTCAGTAAGTGTTGCCTGACGTGTGTGTGCAGTGTGCGCGTTATGAGTGTTAGCATGTAGGTATAAGTATATGCACCTGGTACAGCTTTTGTATATTTTAATTATGCGTGTTTACATTTATATGAGTATATGAGGTATGTATATGTATGCCGACTGTCTTGCTTTGTATTCAACTACGTGAATGGTGTGCAGAATTTTTTTTTACCAGACTGGTCAAGCGAGCTGACCTCTCTGATGAACTAAGGTTCAGTAATGCTGTAGCTGAGTCCTGCTCAGCTTATCTTGGCTCAGGCTACAACCAGTGGTTGTCTCAGCTTAGTACAAGTGAAGCAGCAGTTTGCTTCTTGGTGGTCAGGCTGGTTGTTTTGGCAGGTTACTGGTGATAACCACCAGCATATAATATACTGTAGTTTTAAAATGTCGAGAGACTACTGCAACAATGAATTTTCACTGCTTGTATATAAATGAAATTACAAATTAATAGTCCAAATTTATTTTCCCTCTCTCCTCCCCTCCCTCATTTTCTTCTCTCTTTTATAGATTTTTTGTTGTTCCACTCTGCGATGGAGATATCTTCATAAAAGATCCATTTCTGCTGTGCTTGTGATGGGCCATCCAGATAGATGGCAGTTTCCAAGTGATAGTAACTCCAGTTCTGATGGAATGAAACCTTTGAAGGTCCGTAGCTTCTGAACCCTCGACACTATCTTGGTGTCCTACCGAAGTCTCTAAGCTCAGTCTGAAATATTTCAACACTGTGTGAACTATGAAATCTATCTTGTGTAACAGAATATGACCGTGACACAATAGACTAGCTGTTGTTCCCACAATGTAACTATCATGCACAATAGGCTAGCTGTTGTTCCCACAATGTAACTATCATGCACAATAGGCTAGCTGTTGTTCCCTCAAAGTAACTATCATGCACAATAGGCTAGCTGTTGTTCCCACAATGTAACTATCATGCACAATAGGGCAGCTGTTGTTCCCACAATGTAACTATCATGCACAATAGGGCAGCTGTTGTTCCCACAATGTAACTATCATGCACAATATGGTAGCTGTTGTTCCCACAATGTAACTATCATGCACAATAGGGTAGCTGTTGTTCCCACAATGTAACTATCATGCACAATAGGTTAGCTGTTGTTCCCTCAATGTAACTATCATGCACAATAGGCTAGCTGTTGTTCCCTCAATGTAACTATCATGCACAATAGGCTAGCTGTTGTTCCCACAATGTAACTATCATGCACAATAGGCTAGCTGTTGTTCCCACAATGTAACTATCATGCACAATAGACTAGCTGTTGTTCCCACAATGTAACTATCATGCACAATAGGGTAGCTGTTGTTCCCACAATGTAACTATCATGCACAATAGGGTAGCTGTTGTTCCCACAATGTAACTATCATGCACAATAGGGTAGCTGTTGTTCCCTCAATGTAACTATCATGCACAATAGACTAGCTCTTGTTCCCACAATGTAACTATCATGCACAATAGGCTAGCTGTTGTTCCCTCAATGTAACTATCATGCACAATAGGCTAGCTGTTGTTCCCACAATGTAACTATCATGCACAATAGGCTAGCTGTTGTTCCCTCAATGTAACTATCATGCACAATAGACTAGCTGTTGTTCCCACAATGTAACTATCATGCACAATAGACTAGCTGTTGTTCCCACAATGAAACTATTATGCACAATAGACTAGCTGTTGTTCCCACAATGTAACTATCATGCACAATAGGGTAGCTGTTGTTCCCACAATGTAACTATTATGCACAATAGGGTAGCTGTTGTTCCCACAATGTAACTATCATGCACAATAGGGTAGCTGTTGTTCCAACAATGTAACTATCATGCACAATAGGGCAACTGTTGTTCCCACAATGTAACTATCATGCACAATAGGGTAGCTGCTCCAACAATGTAACTATTATGCACAATAGGGAAGCTGTTGTTCCCACAATGTAACTATCATGCACAATAGGGCAGCTGTTGTTCCCACAATGTAACTATCATGCACAATATGGTAGCTGTTGTTCCCACAGTGTAACTATCATGCACAATAGACTAGCTGTTGTTCCCACAATGTAACTATCATGCACAATAGGGTAGCTGTTGTTCCCACAATGTAACTATCATGCACAATAGGGTAGCTGTTGTTCCCACAATGTAACTATCATGCACAATAGGGTAGCTGTTGTTCCAACAATGTAACTATCATGCACAATAGGGCAACTGTTGCTCCAACAATGTAACTATTATGCACAATAGGGAAGCTGTTGTTCCCACAATGTAACTATCATGCACAATAGGGCAGCTGTTGTTCCCACAATGTAACTATCATGCACAATATGGTAGCTGTTGTTCCCACAGTGTAACTATCATGCACAATAGACTAGCTGTTGTTCCCACAATGTAACTATCATGCACAATAGGGTAGCTGTTGTTCCCACAATGTAACTATCATGCACAATAGGGTAGCTGTTGTTCCCACAATGTAACTATCATGCACAATAGGGTAGCTGTTGTTCCAACAATGTAACTATCATGCACAATAGGGCAACTGTTGTTCCCACAATGTAACTATCATGCACAATAGGGTAGCTGTTGTTCCCACAATGTAACTATCATGCACAATAGGGCAGCTGTTGTTCCCACAATGTAACTATCATGCACAATAGACTAGCTTTTGTTCCCACAATGTAACTATCATGCACAATAGGGCAGCTGTTGTTCCAACAATGTAACTATCATGCACAATAGGGCAGCTGTTGTTCCCACAATGTAACTATCATGCACAATAGGGCAGCTGTTGTTCCCACAATGTAACTATCATGCACAACAGGGAAGCTGTTGTTCCCACAATGTAACTATCATGCACAATAGACTAGCTGTTGTTCCCACAATGTAACTATCATGCACAATAGGGCAGCTGTTGTTCCCACAATGTAACTATCATGCACAACAGGGAAGCTGTTGTTCCCACAATGTAACTATCATGCACAATAGGGCAGCTGTTGTTCCCACAATGTAACTATCATGCACAACAGGGAAGCTGTTGTTCCCACAATGTAACTATCATGCACAATAGGGCAGCTGTTGTTCCCACAATGTAACTATCATGCACAATAGGGTAGCTGTTGTTCCCACAATGTAACTATCATGCACAATAGGGAAGCTGTTGTTCCCACAATGTAACTATCATGCACAATAGGGTAGCTGTTGTTCCCACAATGTAACTATCATGCACAATAGGGTAGCTGTTGTTCCCACAATGTAACTATCATGCACAATAGGGCAGCTGTTGTTCCCACAATGTAACTATCATGCACAATAGGGCAGCTGTTGTTCCAACAATGTAACTATCATGCACAATAGCGTAGCAGAACATGCTAAATAAAAAATCTTTTGACCTTTCTGACTCACCACTGTCATGTCTAACATTTTTTATCACTATTGATTACAACCAACTCTTCCTCCCTCACTCCTTGCGTCCCTCCCTATTTCCCTCCTTCCTTACCTCCCTCCCTATCTCCCTCCTTCCTTACCTCCCTCCCTCCCTCTTCCTAACACTCATCCCTCCCTCTTTCTAACACACAACTGTCCCTCCTTTTCTACCTCTTTCTAACACTTATCCCTCTCCCTTACTAACAATATGTGTGGATTATCTTGCCTCAAACTACAATGGAAAGTTAGCCAACACAGGTATACATGTGACCCACAGCTGTGTATATTCCTTGTTAGAAGGTTAGCCAACACAGGTATACATGTGACCCACAGCTGTGTATATTCCTTGTTAGAAGGTTAGACAACACAGGTATACACGTGACCCACAGCTGTGTATATATTCCCCGCCATATATAACCACATAAGATTTTTATATTCCTTTCAAAATTTGTTTTCAGGCGACTGGGCAAAAAATAATAGATTATAATGAAACATTTCTTTTAAAACGACAACTGTGAAAATTTAAAAAAAAATTAAAATTAATAGATTGTTTATTAAAATCAAAGAGAACATTTTTTGTTCTGCTACATGAATTCAAAATTCCAAAAAATGACTGATTGTAAATATAAAATAATTGTTTATGCCAATTTTTAATTGATTATAACAGTTTTTAATTGTTTTTTTTTTCAGTTTTTAACTTTCTTCAGTTTTTAGTTATGTCAGTTTTTAATTGTTAATTGTTTGTCAGTTATTAGTTGTTTGTCAGTTTTTAATTGTTTATGTCAGTTTTTAATTGTTTATGTCAGTTTTTAATTGTTTGTCATTTTTAGATGTTTATGTCAGTTTTTAATTGTTTATGTCAGTTTTTAATTGTTTATGTCAGTTTTTAATTGTCATTTTAATTGTTTATGTCATTTTAATTGTTTGTCAGTTTTTAGTTATGTCAGTTTTTAGTAGATTGTCAGTTTTTAATTGTTTGTCAGTTTTTAATTGTTTATGTCAGTTTTGATTCAGTTTTTAATTGTTTGTCAGATTTTAATTGTATATGTCAGTTTTTAATTGTTTATGTCAGTTTTTAATAAGTTTTGAAGGTGTCATTATACTGGTCGAGTAGTGGTGAACCCTCGACTCATACTTTAAAAACCCGTGAGATAATTCATTCTAAGTCTCATTATTAGAGAAGATCTGTAGAGATCTGTGGGAAGACAAAATTTGAATGATTGATAGGAAGTAGAATAATACTGAGCACATGACACTGAGAACAATCACAGTGGTAAACAATCTTGTGTAAGACAATGGTGTACAGTGTAAGACAATGGTGTACAGTGTAAGACAATGGTGTACAGTGTAAAAACAATGGTGTACAGTGTAAGACAACGGTGTACAGTGTAAGACAATAATGTACAGTAAGACAATGGTGTACAGTGTAAGATAGTGTACAGTGTAAGACAGTGTACAGTGTAAGACAATGGTGTACAGTGTAAGACAGTGATGTACAGTGTAAGACAATGGTGTACAGTGCAAGACAATGGTGTACAGTGTAAGACAATGGTGTACAGTGTAAGACAATGGTGTACAGTGCAAGACAATGGTGTACAGTGTAAGACAATGGTGTACAGTGTAAGACAATGGTGTACAGTGTAAGACACAATGGTGTACAGTGTAAGACACAATGGTGTACAGTGTAAGACAATGGTGTACAGTGTAAGACAATGGTGTACAGTGTAAGACAATGGTGTACAGTGTAAGACAATGGTTTACAGTGTAAGACATAGTGAAGTACAGTGTAAGACATAGTGAAGTACAGTGTAAGACATAGTGATGTACAGTGTAAGACATAGTTATGTACAGTGTAAGACATAGTTATGTACAGTGTAAGACATAGTTATGTACAGTGTAAGACATAGTTATGTACAGTGTAAGACAGTGATGTACAGTGTAAGACATAGTGAAGTACAGTGTAAGACATAGTGAAGTACAGTGTAAGACATAGTGATGTACAGTGTAAGACATAGTTATGTACAGTGTAAGACATAGTGATGTACAGTGTAAGACATAGTGATGTACAGTGTAAGACATAGTGAAGTACAGTGTAAGACATAGTGATGTACAGTGTAAGACATAGTTATGTACAGTGTAAGACATAGTTATGTACAGTGTAAGACATAGTTATGTACAGTGTAAGACATAGTTATGTACAGTGTAAGACATAGTTATGTACAGTGTAAGACATAGTGATGTACAGTGTAAGACATAGTGAAGTACAGTGTAAGACATAGTGATGTACAGTGTAAGACATAATGGTGTAGGTGTAAATGTAAGCATAAATGTATGTGTAAATATAAGTCTATGTATATATGCAAGTGTAAATCCCTAAATATTGTCTTGCCTTCCTGCCAGTCCGACTCTGCTTGCTTCCTTACTATGCTGTCTGTCTACTTACCTACATATTTGCTTGCATGAATGCTTACTAGGCTATCTACATACCTACTAATTGCCTACCTACCTGCCAACCCACCTGCATTACTATTAACTTGTGTGCCCTACCTGGCGTGTCTCTGCGTCGCCACCTCTGTGCCCTACCTGGCGTGTCTCTGCGTCGCCACCTCTGTGCCCTACCTGGCGTGTCTCTGCGTCGCCACCTCTGATTGCAAGCCATGAGTCACTCACAAATGAGGGCGCGTCAGACCCGCATAAGCCAGCATTTCACCTTATTGTAACCGCCACCCAGTGAGGGGGAGCGATTCTAAGTGGCAATAAATTGGGTCAACTGCCAACATTGGTGTCCACGTGTGTTTGATGGGGCCAGAGTGTACGTGTCAAGGCACAGCGGTGACACTGTGCTCCACAGGAAAATGTCTACTGACGTAAGTCTTGGTCAGATGCGAATAAGCACCCACTGGCTTAACGTAGCTAGGTTTTTACTCCATTATTTAAATAAGGATAACGATGTGAGCAACGTAAACAAAGAGATAGGAAGAACAAGAACTGAGAATACTGATGAAATTTCAATACATAAATGAGTCACTGCTAAACTTTTAAGAATTTCTTGTCTACGAGAGTAGTGAAGGGAACCCTGCTAGGGAGTCAACTTGGTTCCTTAATGGGGCTTAAAGCCTATATATAGACTTCACCAAGATCATTAAGGCTGCATGTAACCTATTCACTACCACTCAAGAATACTTTAATTCCTAAAGTAAGGATCAGTGTAAACCCTTAGTGCATATACAAAGAGATATACAGACTTTTCAGTGTATATATCCTGTGGAGGCCAAGTACAAAAGCAAGACATAAGATTTTTCATCCTCTTACCTGTAGCTATCACCGTTGTTCCAGGTTTGTTGTCCTGTTTACACACTGTCTGAGTTTCGTTATAGTGGTCACTTAATTTAGAGACTATCTCACCTCTTGTCATAATTCCTGATGCTGTATACTGAAAAACCAGACACAAAGGTACAATTGTATTCTTTAACCAATGTTATTAAATGACTATTTCTAGGACAGAGACTGTAGCCAGTTGTTCCAATACTTTTCTACAGCAAGTATTAACGAGTTACTTTTTGTTTGACCCATTGTTTAGTAAACACTTAAACTGTAGTTCATTTCCTTAACATTACATTCAACTAGATGTTAAGGTAACGTGGCCCTTCAGAAGCATAATTTAGTAACTGTATATTAAGTATACAAACCTTGTCTAAACTTTAATATTTTTCCGGGTACGAGTACTTGGAGTAATACATTCCCACTTTCACTTTTCGATTTTAAATGAATAGTGGATTGGTTAGTTTACCTGTATTATGCCTCAGAATTTTGTTTCTGAATTGTCTGTACCAAATATTCTGTCTCAGAATCATATTGTTTACCCAGTTGCTAAACGGGATTTCAACTTTCATCTTTTTAACTGACTAACTTACAGACAACTGGCAAGCATAATGCTCTTCTTGTGATCCAATTTGTCTGTGTTAAAGTTATCCTCAGCTTTGTGTCAAGACAATGGTTGTCTTGAAGCTGTCGTTAACTCCGTGTCAAGACAATGGTTGTCTTGAAGCTGTCGTTAACTCTGTCGTTAACTCTGATTTTTCCTAAATTCGAAAATGATCCCCCGATCATCTGCCACTCCCACTCCTGTGTGACTTGTATAGAGGATAATAAAGTCTGCTCAACATAAGATTTGCTTCAGGTATTTTGGCAGGTCCCACAACGTCATGAGGGCAGCCAGTAGTTATTTTCTCCGCCCCCTACAGGTCATTATCACTTCTTCAAAATGATCTTCGGTTTATGAGGGTCACCTATTACATTTTCTAGGCTTATGACAAACATTTAGGAGTCTTATAAGAAAGTATCTAATGGTGCATTTGCACGATTTGATTGTCATGACAAAGGACGTTCAGCTGCATCTTGAGAGATTAGATCTAGTTATTGAGTAGGTTAGTTCAAGTTAATCTAAAAATCAAAACATCAGATTCTCAGTTTCTGAAATCAGAACTCAAATTCCTGTGTCACATAGTGACTTCTCGAGGGATTCTGAGTGACCAAGATAACAGTTATGTTGAAAATGGTATAAAATGCCGACAAGTTGATGATTAAGACACATGTGCAATAGTTAGATATTTTTATTGTTGAAACTTTTCGCCTACACAGTAGGCTTCTTCAGTGAAGTATGGAGGCAGCAGGGATAGTTCCTCAGCCAGGCTGAGGGACTTACCACCTCAAATACTATTTCTCCAAGCTTGATGGACTGATTACATCTTCATTTCACTACTATCTGTACTGCCTCCATACTTGATTGAAGAAGCCTACTGTGCAGGCATGTGTCTTAATCAAGGCAACAACTCTTCAGAACACCTTCCCCCTCCCACCAAAGAGATGATCACGTAAGATCATCTGTTGGCTCAGCAGGTTACACAAGAACTTTCATAGCAAATTTTTCATCTGTTGTACCTCCACTGACTCAACTGCTTAAAAAAAAAACATGATCTTTTCATTTGGTCTTTCAGTCAAGGAGGAGGATAATTTCAAACACTTGGGGGAAAGTTAACCTCTGCTTCTGTTCTTAAACTTTATAATTTTGAAAAGTTTTCATTTTAACAAGTGATGCCAGTCTCGTTGACTAGGCACAGTCATACGTAAAAAAAATGTAAATGTAATTCATATGCGTAAATGTAATTCATATGCGTTTTTGGGCCAGGATGAATTACAACAATTGGATATGCTGAATATTGAAGACAGAGTAAAACAACTTAAATTAAATCAAGTTTATAAAATTGCTCACAGTGTCCAGAATATCTTGCTGTCAATTTTGTCAAGGCTGGGAACCAAAGCAGTCATAGTACTAGGGGGAGAGAGCACAACTTTGTAGTACCCACAGTCAGTGGCCAGGCTTCAAACACCTTTTATTGTACAGCAATAAAAGAATGGAACAGACTGCCTGCACATGTCAAAGTCATAGCATCAGCCAGTTCAAGAAGAGAACCAAAAGGTACCTAATGAATGTAGCGACAGAAAGGGAGGAGAATGATTTTGTATTTTTTTTTTAGGTAACACACATGTATATGTAAATAACTTTTTTTACCTTATTCCTAGTATACATATATCCTTTATAATATAATAACATATATATCCTGCAATGTATAATATTATGGAATAAAAAGGACCCCAATGGAAATAAGTCACTCTGTCTGACTTTTTGGGTTATCCTGGGTTTTCTACACATATGCTGCTATGTATGATAATCTATGTAAATGTATTTGTGTATACCTGAATAAACAAACTTACTTACTTTCTAATCGAGTAAAAACTATAACTGAATGTAACTTTACAGTAACTGAGTTGGAAACATTAGCTAGTAAAGGTCCCCTCATTTAATGGTCTTCCCCAGCCTAGACATTTCAAACCCTACCGAAAGTGACATCATCGGCTACTATATTCGAACAAATGTACAGAATATTCAAATATCCCCTGGGCTGTGTGCCCACAGCAGTTCCTCCCCGGCCACCTCCCTGATTACACAGGTCGCTGCTCGTCACGCTTCCCGTATGTTTGTATAGTAGTAGGTTAATCCTCCATCCCAGCTGTGACTTACACTCTACCTTGTAATAAATGCTCTACGAAACTGACAAGTTGAAGAATGTGACGCTTGTGCAACATTTTTTAATCTTTATTGAGGAAACGTGTGGCGAAACGTTTCATCAATATAAAGATTCCAAAATGGTGAACAAGTGTCTCATTGTTCACACTGTAACTTACCTGTATGTGACAACCCGCATATCATACACAGGTTAATGAGGATGCCAATGGCAAAAACCGACAAGTGGAAATAAACACACTGAAATAATCACCATGTACGGTCAAGCTCGGTAAAAGACAGGTCACACATGAGGTCAGGCTCAGTGAAACAGGTCACACATGAGGTCAGGCTCAGAGAAAGGTCACACATGAGGTCAGGCTCAGAGAAAAGTTACATATGAGGTCAGGGTATGTACCGTATTTTCTGTCATATAAGGCGCGCTTTTTCCCCCCAAGAAAGGTCTTGGAAAATCAGCCTGCGTCTTATATGCTCAAGGTTAGGGTCAAGGGTTGGCTTTGGGTTACGCTTTAGCAGTTGTTTAATAACGTTACGTTATAACTGCTTGGGAACATCGTGCCAGCAAGCAGCCGACACTCGTGCGCCTTATATGCTGCAAAATACGTTATTTCCTCATTCCAGTACACTTGATAAAGCCCAGCCTTGGGAGAAACTTTGTATTAAAAGAGTTCTCTGCTACCATTTTTTTTATTTCCAGGTTAATGAGTACGCGATACAGCTTACCTGTATGGTGTCCCTTGCATAATACCAGTCATACACAGCTACATGTTAAGGCACAGTACCTGTAAAAGAACAATACCTGCTTAGTAAAACTGATATGCAAATGATTTATTATATAATATTAAAAAAAAACATACAATTATCTTAATATAATGACGAAGGTAAATGTTATCTCTCTTTATCTCTCTCTCTCTCTCCCTCCCTTTCTTTAAGATAAACATTAAAGGTTCCATATGCAACTAATGTGACATTTTATTGTGGCAACGTTTCGCTCTCCAGGAGCTTTGTCCTCCTGGAGATCGAAACGTTGCCACAATAAAATGTCACATTAGTTGCATTTGTGTCCTTTTACTTAACAGATTGTCGGTAATTCTACCAATATTAATACATTAAAGGTTCCAACGACATGAGAGGATTCGACCATAAACACGACTACAAAGTTAACAAAACTACCTCCAGAGAGAGAGAGAGAGAGGATGGAGGGCTCTTCACCAGTGAGATTAGTACCAAACTTGCACACGAAAATCACTCCTTATGAAAGCAAAAGGCTCGGCAGGCGATGCAACATTGCCCCAATGAAAAACAGGGGCGCCACGAGTACGATGGGAGACAAATAAGTGTCAGGGGCCCAAGACTGTTCAATTGCCTCCCAGCATACATAAGGGGGATTACCAATAGACCCCTGGCTGTCTTCAAGAAGGCGCTGGACAGGCACCTAAAGTCAGTACCTGACCAGCCAGGCTGTAGTTCTCACGTCGGTTTGTGTGCAGCCAACAGTTACAGCCTGGTTGATCAGACCCTGATCCACCATGAGACCTGGTCTCAGACCGGGCCACGGGGGCGTTGACCCCCGAAACCCTCTCCAGGAATACTCCAGCATTAAGACTGCTCCCCCCCCCACCTTTAGCTTTATAGGTATGAAGGACAGTAAACAATATGTTAAGAGGGAAGTAAACAAAGGTACTGGACACCAGGAGAGAGATGAAACAATGTACTAACTAGAATATGTAACATACTGATTATGTTACATGTTCAGTGTGTTACATAATCAGTATGTTACATACCCAGTATGTTACCTACCCAGTATGTTACATACCCAGTATGTTACCTACCCAGTATGTTACATACCCAGTATGTTACATACCCAGTATGTTACATACCCAGTATGTTACATACCCAGTATGTAACATACCCAGTATGTTACATACCCAGTATGTTACATACCCAGTATGTTACATACCCAGTATGTTACATACCCAGTATGTTACCTACCCAGTATGTTACCTACCCAGTATGTTACATACCCAGTATGTTACATACCCAGTATGTTACATACCCAGTATGTTACATACCCAGTATGTTACATACCCAGTATGTTACATACCCAGTATGTTACATACCCAGTATGTTACATATCCAGTATGTTACCTACCCAGTATGTTACATACCCAGTATGTTACCTATCCAGTATGTTACCTACCCAGTATGTTACATACCCAGTATGTTACCTATCCAGTATGTTACATACCCAGTATGTTACATACCCAGTATGTAACATACCCAGTATGTTACATACCCAGTATGTTACATACCCAGTATGTTACATACCCAGTATGTTACATACCCAGTATGTTACATACCCAGTATGTTACATACCCAGTATGTTACATACCCAGTATGTTACATACCCAGTATGTTACATACCCAGTATGTTACATACCCAGTATGTTACATACCCAGTATGTTACATACCCAGTATGTTACATACCCAGTATGTTACATACCCAGTATGTTACATACCCAGTATGTTACATACCCAGTATGTTACATACCCAGTATGTTACATACCCAGTATGTTACATACCCAGTATATGTTACATACCCAGTATGTTACATACCCAGTATGTTACATACCCAGTATGTTACATACCCAGTATGTTACATACCCAGTATGTTACATACCCAGTATGTTACATACCCAGTATGTTACATACCCAGTATGTTAACCCGTATATACCCAGTATGTTACATACCCAGTATGTTACATACCCAGTATGTTACATACCCAGTATGTTACATACCCAGTATGTTACATACCCAGTATGTTACATACCCAGTATGTTACATACCCAGTATGTTACATACCCAGTATGTTACATACCCAGTATGTTACATACCCAGTATGTTACATACCCAGTATGTTACATACCCAGTATGTAACATACCCAGTATGTTACATACCCAGTATGTTACATACCCAGTATGTTACATACCCAGTATGTAACATACCCAGTATGTAACATACCCAGTATGTTACATACCCAGTATGTTACATACCCAGTATGTTACATACCCAGTATGTTACATACCCAGTATGTAACATACCCAGTATGCTATATACAATATCATATATGTAGATGAAGGGCAGTGAGAGAAGTGTCTGAAGTAGAACTTACAATATCAGAGTAACTTTAGACAAAAGAAGATATGATCACGACATGGAAATTACCCCAAGGCATGGACACACTGGCCTCGGGAACCAAGGCATGGACACACTGGCCTCGGGAACCAAGGCATGGACACACTGGCCTCGGGAACCAAGGCATGGACACACTGGCCTCGGGAACCAAGGCATGGACACACTGGCCTCGGGAACCAAGGCATGGACACACTGGCCTCGGGAACCAAGGCATGGACACACTGGCCTCGGGAACCAAGGCATGGACACACTGGCCTCGGGAACCAAGGCATGGACACACTGGCCTCGGGAACCAAGGCATGGACACACTGGCCTCGGGAACCAAGGCATGGACACATGCCTGGAACCAGGCATGGCACACGGCTCAGGAACCAAGGCATGGACACACTGGCCTCGGGAACCAAGGCATGGACACACTGGCCTCGGGAACCAAGGCATGGACACACTGGCCTCGGGAACCAAGGCATGGACACACTGGCCTCGGGAACCAAGGCATGGACACACTGGCCTCGGGAACCAAGGCATGGACACACTGGCCTCGGGAACCAAGGCATGGACACACTGGCCTCGGGAACCAAGGCATGGACACACTGGCCTCGGGAACCAAGGCATGGACACACTGGCCTCGGGAACCAAGGCATGGACACACTGGCCTCGGGAACCAAGGCATGAACACACTGGCCTCGGGAACCAAGGCGAAAAACAAGCGAAAACTGAACGTTTTAATGAGAAAGCCAAGTCAGAAATTTATATTACAATGTAAGAGAGAGACAGGTAAGACAGGTGAGGCTCCCTACACGCGCACACGCACGCACACAACACACACAAACACACCTTCACTGTACACATGGAAACACACACACAATAACACAAGTCTTCATAATAAGGTGTCAATCAAGGGGGAACTACATCAGGTGATACACAACACATCATCTTCGGACTATACATATACAAGAAGTAATTGACTCGCTTTCTGTATGACAAAATAATTTCTTCCTTAATGAAAACTTTGGAGTCGACTATATCGACTCCAGGTAGACTAGTTCCCTTGAACCAATCTGTTTGAACTTCCTGCTCATTTCTGCAATATTGCAAGCTCCTCATGTGTTGATTGCAACACGAAAGGCCTAGAGCTATCATTCAACTCCCCACAAGGTTGTTTTGCAACATGACTATGTGACTGCAAGCTCCTGAAGATGTGTTGATTGCAACACGAAAGGCCTAGAGCTATCATTCAACTCCCCCATGGTAGTTTTGCAACATGACCATGTATTACCTGAAGTGCACTGTCAGCCATATACAAGCGTGCAATCGGAGTCCAACACACACTTTCCTGGCTGCATGAAACCAGCAGAGGCGCGGGACCAAGAGCTGAGATTCGACCCCTACAACCACATTTAGGTGAGTACAGATGTGCACCCTCAACCATATACAAGCGTACACTCAGGCCTAACACAGGCGTACACCCTAAGCCACATATACAAGCGTACACCCTAAGCCACATATACAAGCGTGCACCCTAAGCCACATATACAAGCGTGCACCCTAAGCCACATATACAAGCGTGCATCCTAAGCCACATATACAAGCGTGCACCCTAAGCCACATATACAAGCGTGCACCCTAAGCCACATATACAAGCGTGCACCCTAAGCCACATATACAAGCGTGCACCCTAAGCCACATATACAAGCGTGCACCCTAAGCCACATATACAAGTGTGCACCAACCATATACAAGCTGCACCTAAGCCATATACAAGCGTGCACCTAACCACATATACAGCGTGCACCTAAGCCACATATACAAGCGTGCACCCTAAGCCACATATACAAGCGTGCACCTAAGCCATATACAAGCGTGCACCCTAAGCCACATATACAAGCGTGCACCCTAAGCCACATTACAAGCTGACCTAAGCCACATATCAAGCGTGCACCCTAAGCCACATATACAAGCGTGCACCCTAAGCCACATATACAAGCGTGCACCCTAAGCCACATATACAAGCGTGCACCCTAAGCCACATATACAAGCGTGCACCCTAAGCCACATATACAAGCGTGCACTCTGAACCCAACATAGACCTTCGAAGTATAAAGGTTTGCCACAAGACTATTCCCAGAGCTGAGGGGTAGAACTTATGACGAGAGGCTAGAAGAGCTAAACTTAACAATACTAAAGGACAGAAGTACCAGAGATGACATGATTACGACATACAAAATACCGAGAGGAATTAAAAAGAGTGGACAGGAAGTGCGTGCTGTAGATGCGGGTCTTGGGTACTTCTTTAGCTTTAGAGTGATCGAGAAGTGGTATGACAGAAGCAGTGTCCGAACCACCAGCTAAGATCTAGTAGTCAGTGGATACGGCAGCAGCCAGAAGTGTAGAAGACAATGAATGCAATCCCAATATTTAAGAAAAGAGAGAGACAGGAAGCGTTGAACTACATAAGCATTGAACTATATAAGTACACATGTCGATAACATGTGTACTTATATTACACATGACATCGACATGTGTACTATATAAGAATGTGAAGTAGATAATGAGGAGTGTGGTAGACAACATGGAGAAAAGTGGTGTCATAACCAAAACCAGCACAGCTTTGATGTACCAAATTTAGTTTTACAAACTTCTCGGAGTTGTGTGATAAACACAAGAGGTGACGGAAGACGGATACATCGATTGCATATTTAAAAACTTGAAGAGCAAGAAGGAATAACAGGAAATGTACCTCAGTGGAGCAAAGACTACCTTAAGTTTAGGAGACAATGACTTATTGTATGAGAACAGATTTCAGAGTATAAAAGTATAACAAGCGGGGTCCCTCAAGGATCAGTATTGGGACTAGAACTGTTTCTGGAATATGTGAATGACATACCAGAATGGATTGTGTCAGATGTATATCTGTTTGCTGATAATGTACAACTAATGATGAAAATAAAAAGCGATGACTACAAGGAAAGACTAACAATGGGTCTGGAGAAACTACAACATTGACCAGATATTAAACTTCTGCAAATAAAAGGCTATGAAGATTGGGGAAGGGGCGAGAAGACTGGAAGCTGAGTTAAGACTAGTAGGGAAAGAGACTGAAGGCCTCACTCAAGGAGAAGGACCTAGGGGTTAGCATAGTGCCTAGCATATCGCCAAAGACTCGCATCACCCGAATAACTTTTGCAGAAAATTCTCATCTGGCAGATCTAAGAGTAACCTTCAGTAATTTCATGACCCTTTATACATGTCAGCCCATCTTTTAGTATGCAGCACCAGCATGGAACCCACACCTGATAAAGCATGTTAAGATGATGAAGAAACATGAAGCTTGTTCCAGAGTTGAAGGTTATGATATATAAGAAGCTAAAGGAACTTATGTTAAGTAAAAGAACACAAATGCAACTAATGTGACATTTTATTGAGGCAACGTTTCGCTCTCCAGGAGCTTTATCAAGGCTTGATAAAACTCCTGGAGAGCGAAACGTTGCCACAATCAAATGTCACATTAGTTGCATTTGTGTCCTTTTACTTAACATATTGTGGGTAATTCTACCAATATTAATAAATGAACTTAACCTGAAGACACTATACAAGAACCCGGGGAGACATGATAAAAACATACAAAATAATAAAGGGAATTGATGGGGTAAACAAGGTAAGATTGAGAAGCGGGAAACATTATTAATGGCATAATCAGAAGATAAAGGCACGGATAAATCATAAGAATGTTAGGAAGTATTTCTTCAGCCTCAGGGTGATTCAGAAGTGGAATGACCGGGACAATGAAGTGGTGGGGGTAGGTTTCATACACAGTTTTAAGAACAGGTAAGTACATATAGCTAAGTACGCACACATACATCTAGACACACACACACACACTCACACACACACACACACACACACACACACACACACACACACACACACACACTCTCACACACACACACTCACACACACACACACACACACACAGTTTATGATTTCATTTAAGACTTGGGTGTGGCTTGAACTTGGTGACCGAGTACGGTAATAATCTGCCTACCACTCCCTCCCTCCCTCCTTCCATTTCTCTCTCTCTTACATTTATTAACGAGGCAGGCAGAGACGGAAGAGGGAGGGAAGGAGGGAGATAAGAAGGGGAAAAAAGCTGAGGGGAGGCAGTGTGGAAGGGAGGGAGTTAGAGAGATAGATAAAGAGAGAGGAGTGTATAAGACAACATTGTATAAGACATATTTCTACTTTATTCTCTCCTGATCCTCTTATAAAAACAATAACTATTCCCATGAAAGCACTAAACCCGTATGAGTTGAGGACAAGACATCAAGAGAAAAATAGAGGAGAAGGTAACAAGTGACGTGGCGCGGTGACAACACACCAGGCAAGAAGTGGGGGACAGAGTAAGGTAAATTGTTGAAGGTATGTAGGAAAAGCTGGGAAAGAAAAAATAAGTGGCCCAACCACTTTGAGTTCTGTTATAACAGTGCTTCTATTGTTCCACATAACGTAGGGAGTTACGACTGACGTTGGAAGTCGGTGTCAGTCAAGAAATTATCGAGTCTGTTTTAATGCCTCATCTACACTTACGTGAGCCAGCTGGCCGCCAACAACAACCTGGTTGATCAGTTAAGCACCAGACAAGCCTGGCCCAAGGCGGGGCTCCGGGAGTAGGAAAACTCAAAACCCATCAAGGGTATATCAAAGGTTAAGCTAGTCTAGGTTAAGTTACGTTGGACTAAATTTGACTGAGTTAGATTAGGTGGCAAACTTATAAAAAACATATATTAACCACACATAAGCAGATTCAATAACACTATATGGCAGAAAATAATCAGGAAACATTTATCATGGATGGCCCGAGATGGGTGTATGGAGTGAGAGTCGTGACACAGTAGTGCCAGGTGGCACCCGGTAACTCCAGCCCTGATGGAAGCACAACTCTGAAACTGACCTAACTATTGCACCCATAGTAGAATTCTTCAATATATACTCATCGCCCTACTTAAGTCTCGTAGCTCAGGTTGACTAATCTGACGTATGAAATCCAGTCTATGATGGAATACAACAGGTTAACAGCTAGCTTGTGTTCCCACTATGTAACTATCATATAAAATAGTGTAGTGGTATTGTGAGTCTCCCACCATGTATCATAAAGAACAGGGTAACCACATACTCTAATTGTTTCATATAACTCATACAGAACAGCGTAGCTGGATACAGCGGGTGTACCCGCCATGTAACTAGTATTTAGAACAGCGTAGCTGGATACAGCGGGTGTACCCGCCATGTAACTATTATTTAGAACAGCGTAGCTGGATACAGCGGGTGTACCCGCCATGTAACTATTATTTAGAACAGCGTAGCTGGATACAGCGGGTGTACCCGCCATGTAACTATTATTCAGAACAGCGTAGCTGGATACAGCGGGTGTACCCGCCATGTAACTATTATTCAGAACAGCGTAGCTGAATACAGCGGGTGTACCCGCCATGTAACTATTATTAGAACAGCGTAGTTGGATACAGCGGTGTACCGCCATGTAACTATTATTTAGAACAGCGTAGCTGGATACAGCGGGTGTACCCGCCATGTAACTATTATTTAGAACAGCGTAGCTGGATACAGCGGTGTACCGCCATGTAACTATTATTCAGAACAGCGTAGCTGGATACAGCGGGTGTACCCGCCATGTAACTATTATTTAGAACAGCGTAGCTGGATACAGCGGGTGTACCCGCCATGTAACTCATTATTAAACAGGTGTCTACACTGGCTGCCTGTTGTCAGGTAGTGTGCGTCGACCCCCATCACACTAACATACTTGTTGATTAATAAGTTATTCCTATTGTCTCCTTTAATACTGCCTCAATCCATCATTATTATTATTATTATTATTATTATTTGTGTTGGTTAATTGTCTAAGATGACTAGAGGGTTGTTAGGACTCCATTCACCTACTCCATCAAGGTTTTGAACATATGTACCTGTATTCATCAAGGTTGTTGAACACCATTGTCACCTGTACTCCATCACAGGTTGTTAGAACACTATGTCACCTGTACTCCATCAAGGTTGTTAGAACACCATGTCACCTGTACTCCATCAAGGTTGTTAGGACACCATGTCACCTGTACTCCATCAAGGTTGTTAGAACACCATGTCACCTGTACTCCATCAAGATTGTTAGAACACTATGCTACCTGTACTCCATCAAGGTTGTTAGGACACCATGTCACCTGTACTCCAAGGTTGTTAGAACACCATGTCACCTGTACTCCATCAAGGTTGTTAGAACATTATGTTACCTGTACTCCATCAAGGTTGTTAGGACACCATGTCACCTGTACTCCATCAAGGTTGTTAGAACACCATGTCACCTGTACTCCATCAAGGTTGTTAGAATACTATGTCACCTGTACTCCATCAAGGTTGTTAGAACACTATGTTACCTGTACTCCATCAAGGTTGTTAGAACACCATGTCACCTGTACTCCATCAAGGTTGTTAGAACACTATGTCACCTGTACTCCATCAAGGTTGTTAGAACACTATGTTACCTGTACTCCATCAAGGTTGTTAGAACACTATGTTACCTGTACTCCATCAAGGTTGTTAGAACACCATGTCACCTGTACTCCATCAAGGTTGTTAGAACACTATGTTACCTGTACTCCATCAAGGTTGTTAGAACACCATGTCACCTGTACTCCATCAAGGTTGTTAGAACACCATGTCACCTGTACTCCATCAAGGTTGTTAGAACACCATGTCACCTGTACTCCATCAAGGTTGTTAGAACACCATGTCACCTGTACTCCATCAAGGTTGTTAGGACACCATGTCACCTGTACTCCATCAAGGTTGTTAGAACACTATGTCACCTGTACTCCATCAAGGTTGTTAGAACACCATGTCACCTGTACTCCATCAAGGTTGTTAGAACACTATGTTACCTGTACTCCATCAAGGTTGTTAGGACACCATGTCACCTGTACTCCATCAAGGTTGTTAGAACACTATGTTACCTGTACTCCATCAAGGTTGTTAGGACACCATGTCACCTGTACTCCATCAAGGTTGTTAGAACACTATGTCACCTGTACTCCATCAAGGTTGTTAGAACACCATGTCACCTGTACTCCATCAAGGTTGTTAGAACACCATGTCACCTGTACTCCATCAAGGTTGTTAGAACACCATGTCACCTGTACTCCATCAAGGTTGCCTTAAGCTCTAAAATAGGGATTAATGGTTGGCTGGCTAATTGGGTTTAAAGCCTATCGACATGATGGTCGCTGAGGATGCATGTAAACCATCAGTGAAGAATAATCCTTAAAACAGGGATTACAATCAACTTTACTATTATTAATATTTAATATACTTTACAATGGCCAATCATTATTACCACAATTAATAACAATCATAGCAGGTTGGAAAGACTTGAAACCTTATGAGGATATTTAAAGAAGTGAATAAGAAAGTTTCGGTGACAAATCAGTCACCATCATCAGACTTACTCTCTGGAAACCTGACATCAACTATAACAAGTCTGAAAATACAATAAAGCATTATGGAAAGATGAGGAAAAGACTAAAATTAAGCAAAGAAGCCAGAAAAGGGCTGATGTTCACCTGTGTTGAGTGAGATCAAGAGGAACTCTCCAAGACACGTTTTAATGTTATCAAGAGGAACTCTCCAAGACACGTTTTAATGTTATCAAGAGGAACTCTCCAAGACACGTTTTAATGTTATCAAGAGGAACTCTCCAAGACACGTTTTAATGTTATCAAGAGGAACTCTCAAGACACGTTTTAATGTTATCAAGAGGAACTCTCCAAGACACGTTTTAATGTTATCAAGAGGAACTCTCCAAGACACGTTTTAATGTTATCAAGAGGAACTCTCCAAGACACGTTTTAATGTTATCAAGAGGAACTCTCCAAGACACGTTTTAATGTTATCAAGAGGAACTCTCCAAGACACGTTTTAATGTTATCAAGAGGAACTCTCAAGACACGTTTTAATGTTATCAAGAGGAACTCTCCAAGACACGTTTTAATGTTATCAAGAGGAACTCTCCAAGACACGTTTTAATGTTATCAAGAGGAACTCTCCAAGACACGTTTTAATGTTATCAAGAGGAACTCTCCAAGACACGTTTTAATGTTATCAAGAGGAACTCTCCAAGACACGTTTTAATGTTATCAAGAGGAACTCTCCAAGACACGTTTTAATGTTCAATACAAACATAAAACTACTTATTTAAAAAAAGAGTAAACTATAATTATTTCATAGCAAAGAAATTAAGTACAGACTCTGTCACTGAGTTTTAATTTGTTTAATATAAAAGTTATCTACAATTCTTATGGCCAGAGCATTATAATAATTTATTATTATAATTTTGAATTATCTGGACTCAGAACATGATTTTGATATTCAGAATGACTTCAAACAGCTAAATGAATTAGCAGGACCAGAGAAGTAGGGAGTCTGTATAATAATCCATTATGATGATCAAGACATTTACAACAGTTAGGTATCTTAATCGTTGAAACGTGTCGCCTGCGTGGTAGGTTTCTTTAAACACAGAGAATGGAGTATTGGCAGCAGAAGTGACGAGGTATAGATGATGTAATCAGTCCAAAAACCCTGGAGAAGTAGTTTGAAGTGGTCAGTTCCTCAGCCCAGAGAAGAGTTCAGCTCCGTGGTCTGAAACGATATGAACCAGTCCCATTCATTGACAACTGGGACCACTTCTATGGCCGAAATGACATGTATGCCAGGGATGGGGTTCACTTATCCAGGGCAGGTGTAGAATTTCTCTCTAGCTCAGTTGAGGATGTTGTTAGGGCTTTAAACTAGGATTAGTTAGAGGTATGGGTTTAGGAATGGTGAATATCATGGGTCAAAATATTGATTCAGGCTTTGACATCATAAATCTTAACAATAACAGTAATCGAGTAACACAGGGTAATAATAGTAACAGAAATTGTGTAAAACAAAAGCTGAATATGAAAAAGGTTCACAAGAAGATACATATCAATGTATTTTATACTAACTGTCGAAGCGCCAGAAATAAAATTAACGAATTACGTTTGGTAGCATGTGCTGGGAACTTTGATGTCATTGCAATAACTGAAACATGGTATAATATAAAGAGTCGGGATATGATTGCCGAGTGTCATATTCAGGGGTTTAAGTTGTTCCATGTAGATAGATATAATGGGAAAGGGGGTGGAGTTGCATTATATGTACGAGAAAATATAAATTGCTGCATAAAAACAGGCACAAAATAGATGGATCATTAACAGAATCTGTTTGGGTAGAGTTTCTAGAAGGTCAAGAAAAACTGATTCTAGGTGTAATATACCGACCTCCAGGCTTGGATCACGATAGAGGGAGACTTCTTTGGGACGAAATTGTTAGGGCTTCTAGACACAATAACGTAGTGATAGTAGGGGATTTTAACTTTAGTCAAATTGACTGGACTTCTTTGACCGGTAATCTGGAGTTCAGTGACTTTATGGAAGTAGTTCAGGACTGTTTTCTGAAGCAGTGTGTGACGGAGCCTACCAGAGGTAATAATTTGCTCGACCTAGTCTTGTCAAATAAAGAAACTCTTGTAAATAATCTGGAGATCACTGAAGAGCTTGGGCAAGTGATCACAAATCCATTACTTTTAATATTACCTGGGAGTACGAGAATAGGGATAATACGGTAAAAGTTCCTGATTTTCGTTCTGCCGATTATATTGGACTTAGGGAACACCTGTCTAATCTCGACTGGGGTAATCTAGCTAACGATTACGATGGGATCTGCGTTTATGATTTTTTTCTTAATAATGTACAACGTGCACAGAGTATATTTATTCCCCAGAGAGAATTTAGGTCAAATAATAACGATCCCAAATGGATTAACAGGAGGCTAAAACATCTATTAGGGAGAAAAGAGAATTTATAGGCGCATCAAAAGAGGAGATGTTAACCTTATTGACCAATATGTTCAGTTGAAAAGAGAAGTAAAAGGGATTAGAAAGGCTAAACGTGACTATGAGATTAAGGTTGCTAATGAATCAAAGACTAATCCAAAGGGTTCTTTCAAGTGTATAGGACGAAGGTGAGGAAAAGGTAGGACCTCTGAAAATTGGGAATGGACAGCTGACGGATAACGAACTGGAAATGTGTTCTCTATTTAATGACTATTTTTGTCAGTCTTTACACAAGAAGACGTAAATGAGATTCCAGAAATTAACAATTATTCAGTTCCTGAAGAATTCAAATTAACTAATATTACTGTCACGAGGGACATGGTTATCAAACAGATAGATAAACTGAAGCAAAATAAGTCC
>WNWK01022660.1:0-32175 GCA_009830355.1 Cherax destructor
GAATCACTGGACCCTGTTGCTAAAAAAAGTTTTCCCAGAGAGTTCTGTTTCTCAATGTTTGGAATTGTGCCGGCAAGGGGGTGTGTTTTTGTGGACAGAACTAATAAAAATCTAATATAAACTCTATGGCTTATTTATTATCACAGTTCATTAATATGACATAATAAAAATAAATGAAAACATAATGAATAAAATATCATTACGAATGCGAGGACTGGTGTTGTGGTGTTTGTTGTTGGGTGTTGAGGGCCACTGAAAGATCGCCTTAAAAGTGATGGCCCCCAGACCCCCGGCGGTTTGTGGCCCTATATCTCAAACAACAATGGGGGGTTAAGCATGTCGTCATTTTTCTATTGATTAACTTCAACTTACTTGCTACACTGTTAATGCTACACTTTTCGCTGGCTGGCACTATAGCATTATAACCCCTGCTGCTCTAGTATCATAACATATTGTAGAATCACTGAATCACTTGAAGCATTCCCCCCCCTCTCAGCCCTTTACCACAGGGCTGGCACTGGAAGCTTTCTTTGGGTCCATGGTGGCTTATTTAGCAGTTGCAACCCTAAAAACAAGGGAAATTTGAAAAAATGTAGGTATGAATGCGGGGGTGGCGCCACCGCTGGAAACAATGGCACACTGACTCTGGATGGAGTGTTGTGCGGTATGCATTCAAGCGAATAGCATTTTCCGGCGGACATCGTTTACTAAACCATTATTTTCGGAAAAAATTTTCTCTTGAATTTATCGTTATCCATGCCATCGTAATCGGGGGGTCCACTGTAAATACTAACCCCTCGGGTTTTGCTTCTATTTTCTTCCTTTTCTTGTTTTTTTTTTTATTTCTGCTTATCTCCATGTGGAAGTGGAAAAAAATTCTTCCTCCTAACTATACGTGTCGTAGAGCGACTAAATGCCGGGAGCAATGGGCTAGTAACCCCTTGTCCTGTATAAAACTTCATAAATGGGATGTTTGAATGTGCGTGGATGTAGGGGGATGATAAAAAAGAGATGATTGCTAATGTTATGAATGAAAAGAAGTTGGATGTCTTAGCCCCAAGCAAACGAAATGAACGGGGATGGGGTTTCAGGGGGGAAATAAATGGGATTAAGTCGGGGACTGGGGGTTAGAGCTAAGGAAGGGGTAGCAATAATGTTGAAGGATTAGTTATGGAGAGAGAAGAGGGGGAAAATAAATGTATAAAATTTAAGGATTATGTGAGAACGTGGTAGGGGGCCAAATGCTAAAGTAGGAGAAACGAGAGGGGGTGGGAGGTAAGTTTGGGTCCATATGTAAATGATAATGGGGGCATTTGATTGAACTTTGTATAGAAAAGGGGGTTTTGGGTTTTAGGTAACACATATTTTAACAAAAAAAGGGTAAATAAGTATACAAGATATGATGTTGGGCGAAATGATAGTAGTTTGTTGGGCAGAACCACAGAGAGACTCCTTTTGATTTTAAGCAGGGGAAGCAATTGCTCGCCGTGTCATCGGGCCGCTAAATGCACTTGCTGGCGGGATTACGTTTCCACCATCACTTCGGCTTCCTCGGAGTGCAGTCTGGAAGAAAGTGGGGGAAATTGGTGGTAAATTCCCCCCGGCTCGGCTCCTGTTCTTCGGGTTGCCGGTGTCGTTCCCAACCCTCTTCCGTTGCCACTAAATTGGTAATCATCTGGTCCTTTTCTCGGGGGGTTTCCATCTTTTGCCCCTCGCTCCTTTCTTCTAAGTCTGCCAGCGAGTTAAAGCCCTTAGATTCTTCTTCTCTTAAAAAAACTTATGTCCCTTTTTACCCTTCAAGAACGGGAAAGGCCACTCCGCTTGCCGATCATCAGTAGCTGGGCCAGATGGCATACATATTCGTATGCTACAGAAATTTACATCAGTCTGCTCTTGCTGTCCTCTTACGACTCTTTAATCTTATATGGTAGAAAGGGTTGTTCCCAACTGGGGGAAGTCTGCTATTGTTCCCCCTTTTCGAAAACCCCGGGTACTACGGGACATGATACCTCCCACCATCCCATCGGTCTTACCAGTGCAGTTTGCAAGGTGATGGAACGTTTAGTTAATGGGCGTTTGATGTGGTATTTAGAGACCCCAAGTAGTCCCCCACTAGTCAATATGGCTTTCGAAAGGGCTGTTCTGCCATTGACCCATTACTGGCTTGGATACGTATATTCGTAATGCCTTTGCTAATAACCACTCGGTTATTGCCATTTTTTTGACCTTGAAGGCTTATAACAAAACTTGGAGGTATAATATCGGCCCAGGCCCACTCCTTGGCCTCCATGGCAATCTACCATTTTCCTTAAGGCCTTCTTAACTGAAATACATTTCCGTGGGGGGTTTTAAGTAATGTGCTTTCCCGGGGTTTTGCCCAAGCTAAAAGGCATTTCCCAGGGATGTGTTCTGAGCACAACACTCTTTCTCCTTGCTATAAATAACCCAATCTGTTCCCCCCATCCAATATTTGGTCATCGCTTTATGTTGATGTTTGCCATCTTGTGGGGGTTTGGCTGTCACCTCATTGCAGTTTCCCTCCAGCATGCCATCAACCGGGTTTCCGATTGGGCCACCACTCACCACTAGTGGAAAAACTCATCAAATTACGTGTTTCAGTGGTCTCTGATCATCCGTTGTACCTATACGGCTCCACGTTCAAACGTGATAGTCAGGTTTCTCGGCCTCCTTTTGACCATCGATTGCCCCTGGAAACCTCATTACCTCTCTAAAGGGCGACCTTTTGCCGGCTGAACCCCCTTTAAAAACCCCTAGCACATCTTTCATAGGGGACTGATCGTAGAACTCCTTCACCTGCATTAAACCCAAATTTTTTAGTTCCGAATATGGTGACCAGATATATTCGACAGCCTCCCCTCCTACTCTTTCCAGCCTTAACCCCATCCATCACCGGGGTTTTGCATTTATGCATTGGTGCTTTTCTTCCCCAGTTGGGAGCCTCTATGTAGAAGCTAACATTCCATCCTTGCCCAGTGTCATGATGCACTTTGGGCCCGTTATTATTTTGGGGCTCTCATGACCCCCACATTCCTTCCATGTATGGATTTAAAAGATGTTAGTAGATGCTCTTTATTTGTTCGTCGACCCTGTTTACTTGGTCCCTTTTCTCTTCGTCCCTTTTCTCTTCGTCTATATTCGCTCTTGTTTTCCCCTTCAGCTACCACCTTTCTATGTTCATGTGGCATCTTTTTTTTCCAAACCCTCTTGGAAAGTTCCTGCTGTCCGTGTCTGTTCTTTTCCTCTGCCTTCGCAAAAACCCAACTACCTCGGCGCTTCTCCTCCCCTTTTCCCAGACCCTTCCGTTCTCATTCCCATGTCATCGCAGTGTAACCCATAGTTCTAAGTCATCAGACAGCGTCGGTTTGCAGCAGTGTTTCCGGACAGCGTGTGGGGGGCATCTATTATCCTGGCTAGCATATTTCGGTGAATTGGATACCATTTTTTGTGGCACTTATCCGTATTGCATCTTTGCCTGTGTCACCATTTTTTGCATTTCAGACTCCCTTAGTGCTTTAAAAGGCTATCCGGAAATTTTATACACCTCACCCCCTAGTTCTTCGTATCCAACTTTGGAAAAGATATCTCTAGAAACACAAAGAATTTTTTGTTTTTTCTGGGTCCCCGGTCATGTTGACATACAGGGCAATGAACAGGAACACTGCTGCACGGTCAAAAACATGACCTTCCAGTTTCATATAGGGTGTTCCATTCCGGAAATATTTTGCAGTCATTGCTTCGGGACCCGTTGGGAACAAAAGCTGGTCCGACCCTAAATAACAAACTTCATTCTATTAAACCAGTATGGGGTTTTTGGCCTTCTTCTTGTCCCGGGGTCGAGGTTGGGAGACTACACTCTCCGTCTTTGCATCGGCCACACTCGTCCCCCCCCCCATGGGTATCTCATGGGAGGCTCCCCGTCCCTCTTGTGAGCATTGTCGGGTTTCCCGTATCTGTTGCCTATTCTGTTGGACTGCCCCTCTAAAAACGAGCCGGGAAATTTACCTCCCCAAAGTCATCTTCGCTCTGCTGCCCTTTCTTTGCCTTCCCTTCTTGCTGATGGGCCCTCCTTTAATCCCGACTCTCTCATTATTTTTTACAGCAACTGACTTACCACAAACTCTGAAAGATTATACCTCTAACCCTCCCCCCAGTCCCCTTTTACCTCAATATCTTGCTACCCCCCCTACCCCCACACTATCCACTGTCCTGCTGCACTCCATACCCTACTAATCATCCCTCTCCCTCTTACAACCCATTCTCCCTGCATCCTGCCCTAAGCTGGGGGTGCTGTATGACCCCCCGTGGTTTAGCGCTTCTTTTTATTAAAAACAAAAAATACATTTTTTTAGAGAATAACTAGTTTTACATACAAACTAGGGTATCCCCAAAACCCCAGGTTCCACTGTAGTACACTTACACTGCGCTGGCGTGCAGGTAAAATTAAAATCACTAGTGTCTTGAAGATGCTATATTAATAATGATACACAATAATAATCACTCTGAGTCGCATTAAATGTCATCTATTATGTTAATATAGACATTTTCATTAATTTCTATGTTTTTTTTCAAAATTATGTAAGAAACATGTTACATAGCATATAAACATGATACAGCACCCACAGTACAATCAATTTCACATAAATATGAGATGTAGCCAGGCAGAGGGGAAAAGGGAAATTTTTTTCTATGGTCCAGTACCAGAGAAAATGTGTGTCATTGCATGTTTTCCCAAATAAATTCCCTTAACACATTCGGCCTTTTTTTCGACTCTCGGCATAACTTCTTTTTTCACTTCTCCATCGTTTATGATATCTAAAAATAGTTGTTTGGGAAAAGATTCAACTCCCGTGGTTAGGATGTTAATGGTAATAATATCATTCTGGGCTGCTTTAAATATTGTTTAAATGGAACCTCGGTTTTTTGATTAATTTGTTCCAGAAAGTCTGACGAAAAAAGGGTTCAAAAACTGAAGCAAATTTTCCCCGAAATAATGTGAATCCAGTTAATCCATTCCAAAAAAAAAAAAATACATTTTTTAGATAGAAAACAATGAGAAATAAATATAAATGACTAATGAAATGGATAAATGAAAATTTAACATCATTTTTACCTTTATTGAAGACTTGTTGACGTATGGAAGATGGCAAGGAGGGGAGGAGGAGGGGGAGAGGGTTATTATTTGGGAAGGGGAATCCTCCATAAGGACTTCAGGTATCAAGGCCCTATCTGGGTACTTCCTTTTTTGTCTTTTACTGGCACTGGCCCCCTGTCGCACAAAAATCTGTCCAAAGAGGTCTGTTTCGGCGTCTCTTTAAGATTTGCCTAAAATAGGACAAGGCATTGTCATTGAACATGTTGCAGACAAGGCTTGCAACAGCTTCGTTAGGGTGATATTTCTCCACAAAACTTTGCAACTCATTCCACTTTGCACACATGCCCTTTAAATTTATTTAAAGAGGCACATTCTCCCTCTCTCTTCCTCCTCCTCTGAAACAATTTCCTCAGCTGTAGTCTGTTGCTGTTCCAGTTGAAAGTCTTGCAGCTCTTCAGTGGTTAGCTGTTCCCTGTGGACGTCCACCAACTCTTCCACTTTCATACTTTGCTACGAGTTCTTTCTTGAATTCTATCGTGTTTCTCGCCTTCTTTATCAAAGGCTGGCACTGGAACTTTCTTTGGCCCAATGGTGGCTTATTTAGCAGTCACACTCAATGAACAAGCACAAAAACAATGGATTATTTTGAAATGTTTCGGATGAACGCGTGGGGTAATGCTCACTCAACGGGAAAAAAAGCCAGACTGAGTCATAACATGTGGGATGCTTTGTGTGGGCGTGGGCAGGTCGACGCATTTGGTACGGTGGACCACTGTCAACTCAACGAAACCAATCAGATGAATGAAAACTGGCACAAAATTTGGAAAAAGCCGTGAAAACCAGGGCAACGAAACCGAGGTTCCACTGTATTATGTTTAGGTGTGGGAGCCAGGCAGGCTACATAGCTACACCTACCAGGCTACCTACACCCGACTTCCTACAAATAAATTTTACTGCTTCTCACCCTATATTCAGACTATACATATTTTAATGTAAGTAATGAATGTACTGTATATGCAGGAGAAGGGGTTTGGGCCCATTGCTCCTGGCATTTTAGTCCCCTTTGACGACACACATGGCTTACTTTTTATTGTTTTTAATTCCTAGGTCTATGTTAGCTTTATATATGTTAGTGTAAACTTGTTTTCTGGCATTTATATGCATTTATAAGGGGGAAGGGTTCTGTTTTACATTGATTTCCGCTTTAAGGCGGTAGCCTGGAACCTAACCTGCCATATAAGTGGGTCCCTACTGTAGTTTGTCTAACTGAAATCTGACTAAAAAGCATATTTAAAATAAGACTGTTTTTTACAGAAATTACTCATTGTGGAGAAGAGACAGAGTAGGAAGGAGGAGGATTGGCAATGCAGTGGTACCTCTGCTTACGAGCAAAATTTGTTCCAGTCGGCTATTCAAGTGCCGATACCGAAGGAATTTTTCCCATAAGAAATAATGAAAATTAGGTTAATTCATTTCAGACCCCAAAAAAATCACTTAAACCCCTACAAAAATACATTTTACATAATTGTTTGAGTTGGGAGCTGCTTGTAAGTAGAGGTACCACTGTATTGGTAAAAATCTCTTCAAGTTATATAAAATGAAATCCCAAAAAACTGAAATTTTTTAAATTTTGGGAGTAAGAGTACAAAATAAACTCTTAATGGCAAATGTAAATAACCCACTATTTAATAATACTTGGAAAAGAAGAGTTCAGTAGGATAAAAAGAGAGATTACATAATACCCCAGGTGAACTATTGATGAAAAGTTATTGCACTTGGAGATTTTAAGTACAAAGAAATAAATTTGGTAAATTATGAGGCTGGAACTGTCAGTGAATTGTAAGTAGTTTCCTTGGTTTATTTAAATAAATGAGAGAAGGCAACACACCATCAATATTAGATTTAATGTTTCTTCGAACATTGGATGAAATTTTCAAAACTGTTTAACCATCTTAAACTTATTTTTGGGAAAAAATGATCATGTTCCTTTTGAAATAACAGTTGCAGTGGAATATGACTTAAGAAATGAAAAAGAAATTCATAAACAGGAAAGATTAGATTATATGAAAGTCATTACAATGCTCTACAACAGTATTTTAGAGAAATAAAATGGGACTAAAACTACAAGGACATTTAAATAGTCTGTACAAAAATTCTGTAGAGCATAGAAAAAGAAATTAAACAGTTATTCTAAATAGTTTTTTTTTTTCAAAAAACCCGGGCCATATCCCACCTAGGCAGGATGACCTAAAAGAAAATGAAAGTTTCTCTTTTTAAATTTAGTAATTATACAGGAGAAGGGGTTACTAGCTCCTTGCTCCCAGCTTTTTAGTTGCCTCTTACGATATGCATGGCTTACAGAGGAAGAATTCTGTTCCACTTCCCCATGGAGATAAGAGGAAATAAACAAGAACAAGAACTAGTAAGGAAATAGAAAACCCAGGGGGTATGCTTGTACATGCATGTTTAGTGTGACCTAAGTGTAAGTGGAAGTAGCAAGATGTACCAAAAACCCTTTACATGTTTATGAGAAAAAAAAAGACACCAGTAATTCTACCATCATGTAAAACAATTACAGGTTTCTGTTTTACACTCACTTGGCAGGACGGTAGTACATCCCTGGGTGGTTGCTGTTTTCCAATCTACTACCTAGGAAATAGGAATATAAGGTGGAATGATTAATTGGAAGGTGTCAAACGAGCTAGGTAAAATCCAATTTTTTTTTTGAATTTGTAGAAAGTAAATTAAATTTTAACACTCACTGTCTCATCTGTAGATAGTATATACTTTATTGATGCCATTGTCACTTAGTAGATCTGTTTTGAGCTCAACCCCTCAGATAAGCTGCGAGTGGTAAATTTTGCCTAGACATGAGAGAATGGATCTGTGCGGTATGTGCACAGCATAAAATAATCTTGCACCACCTGGTGCATGATGGGAAAAGCAAAACTCTTAACCATATGTTTTATCTAAAAATAGCGACACATCCTCACTCTTGCATAGACTCATTCATTCAGTGAATCTCTTTCTCTTGTCATTTGTGATGAAATGTTTGATAAATAATATCCATAGTAACATAATCATAACCTGGAGTTTACCTGGGGAGAGTTCCAGGGGTCAACGCCCTGCGGCCCGGTCTGTGACCAGGCCTCATGTTGGATCAGAGCCTGATCAACCAGGCTGTTACTGCTGGTCGCACGCAGTCCAACGTACGAACCACAGCCGGCTGGTCAGGCACCGACTTTAGGTGCCTGTCCAGTGCCCACTTGAAGACAGTCAGGGATCTATTGGTAATCCCCTTATGTATGCTGGGAGGCAGTTGAACAGTCTTGGGCCCCTGACACTTATTGTGTTGTCTCTCAATGTGCTAGTGGTACCCCCGCTTTTCATTGGGGGATGTTACATCATCTGCCGAGTCTTTTGCTTTCGGAGTGACTCTGTGTGCAAGTTTGGTACTAACCCCTCTAGGATTTTCCAAGTGTATATAATAATGTATCTCTCCCACCTGCGTTCCAGGGAGTACAGGTTTAGGAATTTCAGCTTTCCCAGTTGAGGTGGTTTATTGTAGTTGTGCGTGCCATGAAGGTTCTCTGTACATTTTCTAGTTAAGCAATTTCACCTAACTTGAAAGGTGCAGTTAGTGTGCAGCAATATTCCAGCCTAGATAGAACAAGCGACCTGAAAAATGTCAACATGGGCTTGACATCCCTGGTTTTGAAGGGTTTTCATTATCCATCCTGTCATTTTTCTGGCAGATGCGATTGCTACAGTGTTATGGTCCTTGAAGGTGAGATCCTATGTCATGATCACTCCCAGGTCTTTGACATTAGTTTTTTGCTCTATTATGTGGTTGGAATTTGTTTTATACTCTGATGAGATTTTAATTTCCTCACATTTTCCATATCGGAGTAATTGAAATTTCTCATCATTGAACTTCATATTGTTTTCTGCAGCCCATTTAAAGATTTGGTTGATGTCTGCTTGAGAAGTGATGTACAATTCCCAAAATTGTTGCCCAAGTGCAATGAATATTGCTAGTATCTGTACAAATTACTTATTAATACTGTATCTGTTTTGTTAGATATTTTACAAATTACATCATATTAACTTTCAATTCAAAGAACATCAGTGTTTTATAATGAAAAAACGAACCCTCAAATGTAGCTTGGTTTGCATTTTTAATAGCTTAGTTTGTGATTTGTTGCAATGTGATAAATGAAAAAAATGATATTGACAACCAATTTATCAGTTATCTTATTACAAAATGTTTGGTACCTCATTTATATTTCCATGGGTTTACTATAATTATCTTTAATAGCCAAATTACTGATAGCTACATTAAGAAATCTAGTTATTGATAGACATTTTAAATAAAATATATTTTAAATATGGAATATATAATAAACTTCATTTACATTTTAATCTGCCTCTGTAGGAAGTTTACCACGTTCACCTAGAAAACCCAGAGCACATTCTCCTCACAAGGTTTAGCCAACCAAATACACAGAGCTACCAGCAGCAGCAGCAGTATCAGCACAATGGCCATGAAATTTGGGGCAGCTTGGAAAATATCATCTTCCCATCTTGTGTCACATCAAAGTAAGTTGCCAGTGCTTAGTATTAGGTTTATATATTATTAACTGAAACATTCTTAGAAATATTGATTCCGGGGGATAGAAAAATCATAAATATAATTTTACACTTAAAATGATCATACATCACTGGAAACTGTTGGAGTGTGAGCAGGGTAATATTTAGTGAAGGGATTCAGGAAAACCGGTTATTGATTTAGCGGATTGAGTCCTGGAATGGGAAGTACAGTGCCTGCACTTTAAAGGAGGGTCTTGGATAGTGACAGTTTGGAGGGACTATTCTAAACTGTAGTATCTGAGTGCCTCTGCAAAAACAGTGATTATGTATGAGTGAGGTGAAAGTGTTGAATGATGATGAAAGTATTTTTTTTTTGGGGATTTTTCTTTTGGGTCACCCTGTTCGGGGAGACGGCATTGTTAAAAAAAAAATCACTAATGAAATTTTATAAATGTTTTTTAAAATACTTTTGCTTTAGAATTTTATTTTCCTAAATGACACTTTTAAGGCAGAGTGACCAAGAGAGGGAAAAAATTCATCATTAAGTACTCTTTTGCCTGAATATTTGACACCATAATTCAAATTACCCTCCAACTGCTACTTTCTCACCCTTCAGAGTCAGGCACTGCCTTCCCCAGGATTCAAATCTGACTGCTTTTTTTTTAACCCCTAAAAGTATTTCCTTGCTCACACTTCAATACTTTTCCATTAAAATTTTCTTGCCCCAATTCACCCCTTTTAACATTCTCTCTCTCTCTCTCTCTCTCTCTCTCTCTCTCTTCCCTCTCTCTCTTCCCTCTCTCTTCCTCTCTTCCTCTCTGTCCCTCTTTTTCCCTTTTTGTCCCTCTCTGTCCCTCTCTGTCCCTCTTTTGTCCCTTTTTCCCTCTTTTGCCCCTCTTTTGTCCCTCTCTCTGTCCCCTCTTTTCCCTTTTTGTCCCTCTCTGTCCCTCTTTTGTCCCTCTTTTGTCCCCCCCTCTCTGTCCCTCTCTGTCCCTCTCTGTCCCTCTCTGTCCCTTTTCCCTTTGTCTCTTTTTTGTCTCTCTCTCTGTCTCTCTCTTTTGTTTTGTCTGTTTTCTCTCTCTCTGTCTGTCTGTCTGTCTGTCTGTCTGTCTGTCTCTCTCTCTCTCTCTGTCTCTCTCTCTGTCTGTCTTTTTGTCTCTCTCTCTCTCTCTGTCTCTCTGTCTCTCTCTGTCTCTGTCTCTCTCTATCTCTCTCTCTCTTTTGTCTCTGTCTCTCTCTGTCTCTGTCTCTCTCTGTCTCTCTGTCTCTGTCTCTTTTTGTCTCTGTCTCTGTCTCTCTCTCTTTTCCTCTCTGTCTCTGTCTTTTTGTTTTCCTCTCTCTCTCTCTCTCTCTCTCTCTCTCTCATCAAGCCCCTGAAACTAAAAGCCCTTTACCCAGCCCCTCCACCCTTTTCCCTGGGATGACCCCCCCCTCCTACTGCCCTTTTCCCTGATTTATATCACCTCTTTATCATGCTACCCTTCCCACCCCGCTATTCCCGGGGAACTTCCTTAGAAACCCCTTTCCCCAGCCCTCTAAATTATCCCTTGGTGACCCTACATAATTGTTTAATTTCTCCATTCAGAACCCCTGCATAATATTGACACCACACATTACAAAACCATATTTAAATTTTATTATTATGTATTTACTTTGCAATAATATATTAAGTAGAAAAGAAGTTCATCCCGTGAACAATTAAAAAAAATTTTTGTGTTCATTGATCCTAGTAAAGTTAAACCCTTAAGTGAAATATCATATAGTATACACAAGTTTATAGGCACATAAATTTTTTGGTGACCCAGTATTTGTATTCGCGTCTTAACACAGCTGCCTATTCTCCCAAAATAATGAAAATGGATAATGTAACATACTTGTCTTCTCCCCACTAAAGGCTAGGTGCAAGAGCCATGGTACTTTTATTGCTGATGCTAAATGAGAATGTGTTTAAACCTTAATTTTCTTAACACTGGCCTTTAGCACGAAATGGGTGACTCTAAAAAAGGAAAAAAATTCAGTGTTTTGTCATTCACTAATAGCTGTCTTGTAAGTGTTTGACTCACAGTTTTGGGTGACCCTCTGTCGATCCCCATCAAAAATCAAAAAATTTAAATCTTTATTTCCTTGTAAACTTAAATGTGTGGTTTACATGTTATAAAATATTAATTACAAAAAAGGCCACTAACATGCCTAGGCATTTCAGGCAGACTAATACTAATTCTTACTTTATATTGATAAAGGTTATGGAGCATTTGAACATACATTATTAGATTTTTTTTTTTATTAACACATCCCTCAACATTCACTTTTTCCCACTTTCACGGGCTTCACACTTCGCAATTCCGCCGCCAAATTCCCAGTCACCAAATTCCCACCCACCAAATCATATTTAAGTTTCCGCCACCCGAGCGTCCCTACTACCTTCCTCCGACCAGGCAGCCAGCCACCACTCACTCACCGAGTGTTTTTTGTTCATTATTTGTTATTAAACTACAGTATAACATGTATGTAGTACTATATAGTACAATATTTTACTATGTTTTCATTTTTCTTTATGATTGTTCATGGTTCAATAGGGTTTTTAAAAGAAAGTAATGAATGTACTAAATAAAGGTTATCTATCTATTACATTTATTCCAAATTGATATCAGAAACATGATAAATACCCTAGAACTGTAATAAAGATGCTGAAATGAATAATATATGCCATATTTTATGAGGGGTAAGAGAGCAGGCAGACTGCCACTATATGAGATGTTTACATCAGGTAAACATGCCTAAATCACTCTTGTTATAAGAACAAATGCAAATAGCATTTATTATTTTTAGAATAATAATAATTTATAATAATTGATCTGAACACTTTAATGTCATCGTATTTGGTAGCTGACATTTAGAGCACTCCACAGCAATTATTATTATTATTTATTATTATTATTAATTTATATTTTTTTATTACACATCGCATTCCCACCAAGGCAGGGTGGCCCGAAGAGAAAACTTTCATCATCATTCACTCCATCACTGTCTTTGCCAGAGGGGTGCTTACACTACAGTTATAAAACTGCAACATTAACACTCTCCTTCAGAGTGCACGGCACTGTACTTTCCATCTCCAGAACTCAAGTCCGCCTGCCGGTTTCCTGAATCCTTCATAAATGTTACTTTGCTCACACTCCAACAGCACGTCAAGTATTAAAACCATATGTCTCCATTCACTCCTATCAATACGCTCACACATGCTTGCTGGAAGTCCAAGCCCTCGCACACAAAACTTCCTTTACCCTCCCTCCAACCTTTCCTAGGCCGACCCTACCCGCCTTCCCTCCACTACAGATTTATACACTTCGAAGTTACTCTGTCTCGTTCCATCTTCTACATGTCCAAACCACTCAACAACCCCTCCTCAGTCTCTCTGGACAATCGTTTTGGTAATCCGCACCTCCTCCTAATTTCCAAACTCCGAGTTCTCTGCATTATATTCAAACACACTCAGACATGACATCCCACTGCCTCAGCCTTCTCCTCTGAACATTCATCACCCATGCTTCACACTCCATATAAGAGTGTTGGTATAACTCATACTCTCATACATTCCTCTTTACTCTGGACAAGGTCTTGTCTCCAACTCAGTCCCACTCACCTTTTCCCTCATCAATTCTATGATTCACCTCATCCTTCATAGACCCATCTGCTGACATGTCCACTCCCAATATTGAATACATTCACCTCCTCCATACTCTCTCCCTCCAATCTGATATCCAATCTTCGTCACCTATTCTTTTTGTTATCCTCATCACCTTACTCTTTTCCTATATTCACTTTCAATTTTCTTCTTTACACACCCTACCAAATTCATCCACCAACCTCTCTGCAACTTCTCTTCAGAATCTCCCAAAAGCACAGTGTCATCAGCAAAAGCAACTGTGACAACTCCACTTTGTATTTGTTCTTTATCTTTTAGCCCAACACCTCTTGCCAAGACCCTGCATTCACTTCTCTTACAACCCCATCTATAAATATATTGAACAACCACGTGAATCACACATCTTGTCTAAGGCCCACTTTTACTGGGAAATAGTCCCTTCCCTCCTACACACTCTAACTTGAGCCTCACTATCCTCATAAAAACTCTTCACTGCTTTCAGTAACTTCCTCCTATTCCATACACCTGCAACATCTGCCACATTGCCCTCCTATCCACCCTATCATACGCCTTTTCCAAATCCATAAATGCCACAAAAACTCTTTACCCTTATCCAAATACTGTTCACCTATATGTTTCACTGTAAACACTTGGTCTACACACCCCTACCTTTCCTAAAGCCCCTTGTTCATCTGCTATCCTGCTTTCTGTCTTACTCTTAATTCTTTCAATAATAACTCTACCATACACTTTACCAGGTACACTCAACAGACTTATTCCCCTATAATTTTTGCACTCTCTTTGTCCCCTTTGCCTTTATACAAAGGAACAATACACGCTCTCTGCCAATCCCTAGGTACCTTACCCTCTTCCATACATTTATTAAATAATAGCACCAACCACTCCAAAACTATATCCCCACCTGCTTTTAACATTTCTATCTTTATCCCATCAATCCCAGCTGCCTTACCCCTTTCATTCTACCCACTGCCTCACGAACTTCCCTACACTCACAACTGGCTCTTCCACACTCCTACAAGATGTTATTCCTCCTTGCCCTATACACGAAATCACAGCTTCCTGTCTTCATCAACATTTAACAATCTCAAAATATTCCTCCATCTTCCCGATACTTAACTCTCCATTTAATAACTTCTCTCCTATTTTTAACTGTCAAATCCATTTGTTCCTAGGCTTCTCAACTTATTAATCTCACTCCAAAACTTTTTCTTATTTTCAACAAAATTTGTTGATAACATCTCACCCACTCTCTCATTTGCTCTCTTTTACATTGCTTCACCACTCTCTTAACCTCTCTTTTCTCTCCATATACTCTTCCTCCTTGCATCACTTCTACTTTGTAAAACCTCTCATATGCTAACTTTTCTCCTTACTACTCTCTTTACATCATCATTCCACCAACGCTCTCTTCCTCCCGCACCCACTCGCCTGTAACCACAAACTTCTGCTGAACACTCTAACACTACATTTTTAAATCTACCCCATACATCTTCGACCCCATTGCCTACACTCTCACTAGCCCATCTATCCTCCAATAGTTGTTTATATCTTACCCTAACTGCCTCCTCTTTAGTTTATAAACCTTCACTCTCTTACTTACTGCTTCTATTTTCCTTGTATCCCATCTACCTTTACTCCCACTGTAGCTATAACTAAAAAGTGATCTGATATATCTGTGGCCCTCTATAAACATGTACATCCTGAAGTCTACTCAACAGTCTTTTATCTACCAATACATAGTCCAACAAACTACTGTCATTACGCCCTACATCATATCTTGTATACTTATTTATCCTCTTTTTCTTAAAATATGTATTACCTATAACTAAACCCCTTTCTATACAAAGTTCAATCAAAGGGTCCCATTATCATTTACACCTGGCACCCCAAACTTACCTACTACACCCTCTCTACATGTTTCTCCTACTTTAGCATTTAGGTCCCTACCACAATTACTCTCTCATTTGGTTCAAAAGTTCCTATACATTCGCTTAACATCTCCCAAAATCTCTCTCTCTCTACACTCCTCTCTTCTCCAGGTGCATACACGCTTATTATGACCCACTTTTCGCATCCGAACCCTTATTTTAATCCACATAATCCTTGAATTTACACATTTATATTCCTCTTTCCTTCCATAACTGATCCTTCAACATTATTGCTACCCCTTCCTTAGCTCTAACTCTCTCAGATACTCCTGACTTAATCCCATTTATTTCTCCCCACTGAAACTCGCCTACCCCTTCAGCTTTGTTTCGCTTAGGCCAGGACATCCAACTTTTTCATTCATAACATCGGCAATCATCTCTTTCTTATCATCCGCACTACATCCACGCACATTCAGAACAACCCAGTTTTATAAAGTTTTTCTTCTTCTCTTTTTTAGTAAATTGTACAGGAGAAGGGGTTACTAGCCCATTGCTCCCGGCATTTAGTCGCCTCATACGACACGCATGGCTTACGGAGGAAAGATTCTTTCCACTTCCCCATGGACAATAGAGAAAATAAAAAGAACAAGAGCTATTTAAAAAAAGAAGAAAAACCTGAATGTTTTTTGTACAGTGGCCTTTTGGGTTTCGGGGGGCATTTTTCCCCCAAAATCACCCTTTTTTTGAAGTTTATTTTTTTAAATGCTTTTGAATGTAATTTTGGGGGTCTAAAAGGGCTACTATTTTTTAATTTTCTTAAGGAGTAAATTCGTTTGGTAATGGCACTTGAACAGCATTCGGAAAAAATTCGGAAAAACCCGGGGGCCACTGTATGTTATCTAGCGTGTGTATGAGACTAGATATACCTGTTATCCAGCGTGTTTGAGACAGAAAAAAAAAAAATTCCTTTCAAAATTTAAAAAATTTTTTTAATAATTTTTGGGGAGGTTAAAATACTCCTTGTCATTTAAATCTCCAGATCAATTATTATAAAATTATTATTCTAAAAAAATAAATGCTATTTTTGCATTGGGTTTTTAGCAGGGGGATTTAGGCATGTTTACCTGATAAACATCTTTTATGGGGGTGGCTGCCTGCTCTCTTACCCTCATATAATATGGCATATATTATTCATTTCAGCTTTTTATTACAGTTCTAGGGTATTTACTTTTCTGATATCAATTTGGAATAAATGTAATAGATAGATAACCTTTATTACTAATAATAGTGTAATTACACATTTTATTAGCCTAAGGCCCCCCAAACCCCCTCCCCCCCCCCCCCCCCCCCCCCCCCCCCCCCCCCCCCCCCCCCCCCCCCCCCCCCCCCCCCCCCCCCCCCCAAAAAAAAAAAAAAAAAAAAAAAAAAAAAAAAAAAAAAAAAAAAAAAAAAAAAAAAAAAAAAAAAAAAAAAAAAAAAAAAAAAAAAAAAAAAAAAAAAAAAAAAAAAAAAAAAAAAAAAAAAAAGTCGGCCGTCTCCCCACTGAGGCAGGGTGACCCAAAAAGAAATATTTTCATCATCTTCAAAATTTCACCACACTCCACATTCACTGCTTTGCAGAGGCGCTAGATAATACAGTTTAGAATAGTTCCTCCCAGCTGTCACTATCCCAGACCCTCCTTTAAAGTTGCAGGCATTGTACTTCCCATTTGGACTCAAGTCCAAGTTTACAGTCATTTGGGTGGTGTAAGTGTAAATTAGGGGAATTACAGATAGCGAGAGTAAGAATATATTGTTTTTGATGTGTCCATGATACAAAAAGAGAATTAGGTGGTTTTCATTTCATTAGCTGATGATGGAGTGTGTTAGGAGATGAGATGTTTTAAACAGTAATTTTGAAAATGGTGGTTGAGTCTGCAGTTCTAGAGTTTTCAGGCAGGGAGTTCCAGATTTTAGTCCTTTTATGTATATCGAATTTTTGTAGAGGTTTAGCCGACACTGGAGATGTCAGAGATTTTTTTTGTCTGGTATTTTGTCTGTGTATCCTGCTGCAACACCTAAGAAAGTGTTTTTAGTTCAGGGTTAATATTAGAATTTACTGTTCTGTAAATGTAGGTTGCAATAACAGTAGGTGTGAATGTTCTGTACAGTGAGTAGGTTTAGGTCTTTTGAAGAGGGTGTGTGTTTCTGCATTGGATTGTGTGATACCTTTACTGCGGCTTTCTGTTGGCTATTATTGGTTTTAGGTGAGTTGTTGCTGTTGATCCCCAGGCACAAATAGCATAGGTGAGGTAGGGATAGTAGATGAGTGAATAGTATAGTGTGAGTAGGGCTGATTGCCGTATCACGAGTAACATTTTGAGAGGATCCCCAACTGTTTTGGATACTTTTTTGTTATTTGTTGGATATGAGTGTTGGAATTTCAGGTTGCTGTCAAGGTGCAGGCACAGGAATTTGCCCTTATTATGTTTAGCAATAAGTGTTGTTAATTGTTATGTCTAGCTGGCAACACCTGTTCTGTTCCCAAACAGAATGTAGAAGGTTTTGTCAATATTAAGTGTAAGTTTATTAGCAGTCATCCAGGTTGATATTTTTACTAGTTCTTTGTTAACAATAGTGTTGAGTGAGGCGAGATTAGGGTGGAGGATGACATAAGTCGTATCGTCAGCAAAGAGAGTAGGTTTAAGGTGTTGTGACATTAGGGAAGATCATTGATGTATAAGAGGAAGAGCAGGGGACCAAGGACACTTCCTGTGGTACCCAGTTTCCAGTGGTCTTATTGATGAGGCTGTGTCCTTAATAGACGTATTGCTGCTTGTTAGTAAGTTAGGATTTGATATATGTAAGTGTGTGGCCTCTTATGCCATTGATCAAGTTTGTGGAGTAGGATGCTGTGGTCTACTGTTTCAAAAGCTTTTCTAGGCTTCCATAGAGTCCTAATGATATTCATTTTTTTCAAGTGCTGTGTAAAGCAGGTCTAGCATTTTTACAATTGCGTTCTTTTGTGCTTTCGCTTTTCCTGAAGCCAAATTGGTATTGGTTGAGGATGCTTACGCATCCTCTTGTGTATAAGTTTCTCTAAGATTTTGGATAGCAACGGTAAGTTTGATATTTGCCTGTAAATGCTTATATCTGTGGGTCACCAATTGTGTATTGGTGTGACTTTGCTATCTTGAGTAGTGCTGGGAAAGTGCTGGTGTCTAGTGATTTGTTAAAGAGTAATGAAATAGCAGGCGAGAGAACATGAGCCACCTGCTTGTACGTTATTAACAATGGAGGAACTTGAGCCAGATTTCCTGATTTATTTTTAAGTGACTTAATAATTGTAGTGACTTCTGTGGGCTCGGCTGGTGCAAGATAGGAGGAGGTTGGGAAATTCCCATCTAAGTAATTGCTTGCTCGGCATTGGTACCTGGGATTTGCTGGCAAGATTTGATCCCTTTAAAATGTAGGCACTTCACTCCCACCTCCAGGACTAATGCCTAAAATTACCTACAGATATTCTGTGGGGCGCATCCTTGGTGATGGAAACTTTGCAGTGGTACGAGGATGTGTTTGCAGAAAAACAAAGGAAGAGTATGCACTTAAGATAATAGACAAGACTAAATGTCGGGAAAGGAACATATGATTGAGAGTGAAGTTTCTATACTTCGAAAAGTAAGTTTTTCTAAATTTTCTTCATTTTGTCTTCACAACAAAACACTAATCAAGAACAACCTACTACCTAGGATTATTATTATTATTATTATTATTATTACTTTATTATTATTATTATTATGATGATTATGATTATAATGATTATTATTATTGTTCCCAACACTAGTGAGATATTCTTAGTGATTTTAACCCTTTGGGGGTCGGTGCCGTACTAGTGCCGTTTTTACGAGCAGGGGTTGGTGCCGTACTAGTACGCCCAAATTCTAGCGGACCCAATTTAAGCAGAAAACGCTTGTAGGCATACATATGAAAGAATGGGTCTGTGTGGTCAGTGTGCACAGTATAAAAAAATCCTGCAATACACACTGCATAATGAGAGAAAAAAAACTGACCGTTTTTTCGATTAAAAACAGCGACTTTGGAAGTCGATTTTCGGGATGGTTTTTATTGATGTATTCTCGTTTTCTTGGTCTCATTTGATAGAATGGAAGATATATTACAGAAATAGAGATGATTTTGATTGTATGACAATGACAAGTACAGTGGACCTCGGTTAACGAATACCCCGAAATCGTGCAATTATGTAAGTATAATTTTTGTAAGTTCTGTGGAAGTGTATTTTGGGGTCTGAAATAGACTAAATCTACGTGAAATTTTTCCTTAAGGGAGTAAATTCGCTCGTAATGGCACTTGAGCAGACTTCAGGAGTGAAGTTTTACGAAACTCGGGGTCCACTGTACCTGAAATTGAGCTCAAAGTAGCAAAAATGTTCATTTACGATGTTCAAGAGTAAACAAATCACACCATGCCTCCAATACACATCAACTGGTGAGTCTTATATTCATGCACAAGTGCTCTGATATTATTTATACCATTTTTACAATGATGCAGTTGTATACATAACAGAAAATCTTCTATTTTTTGTGAGAATAAAAATTCAAAATGAAAAGCAAAAGTAATGGAACAGGGGCCTGGAGACGTGACTAATGAACAGAGAACATGTTATTTTAGTGCCAGGAATGTCTGCCTTTGTTTACTCTGGACCCTATTTTGAAATTGGCATCGTTTTGAAATTTGTGTGAAATTGGAAAATTGCCATTTTCTGACCACTATTTTGGGTAGATGAAATTGGTAAATAGGAGGTTTCTTGTACTCAATCGATAGAAGAAATGGAGTTCTAGCTAAATAGCTATAATTTTAGTAGACTGAAACATTGAATGTGCCGAAATAGGGCTCAAAGTGGGTGAAATCGATTTATGCGTCAGTGTCATAGATACCGCGAACTTCACGAAAGCACACCCGTTAGTTTTCGATCAAATTTCATAATTTTGGTGGCGTTATGATCGGAAAAAGATTCTCTATCATTTCATAAGAAAAATAATTTTTGTTTTTTTCCAAAAATTTCACCCTAGGAACACATTTCCCGAGAAGGCCTGTCACCCTCAAAGGGTTAAGAGAGTCCTATAAATGAATTTTTGCTGTAATTTGAAACCGTATTAGCGGCCGTCGTAAAGTGGGGCCTTCCTGTATGTGTCTAGGATCTATATCAGTCAGTTACCATACATAACATCCACATGTATTACTGTGCACACTATATGTATATACAAGACACTTATTACAAAGATAAATGCAGCCCTAAAGCTCTTTGAGAGTTGCAATAGATTACGTGACACAATGCAAGAAGCTAATACCTTTATCTTACATGTTAATCTCACCTGAGAAACCCATTGTAAATAAAATGCCTCAAAATATGGAAAAAACTCTTTCCACACAATAACAAACATTTTCCATAAAGTACGGTATGCAATTTTCATAGGATTAATTGACATGTATGAACTATGTAATGCATTTCATAAAACGCTCCCTCGGTTATGCAGAGTATTTTGGACAGCCTTAAAATTAACTTATTACTACTGAATAATTATTTAATTAGATTAGTTAACTAGAATGCTATGGTTTGCAGTTTTTGACAGTTTTTTATGAATTATGATGATTTAAGAATTTGCTACAGATTGACATAACATTTATAGTGGTGAAGACTGGATTAGAACATTTTTTGGTTATAACATGTGTTGAACCATATTGGTGATAGAGTAAACATCAACATGAATGTTAATATGATTTAGAGCAGGGATTCTCAACATTTCTTCCATCATTAACCCCTCGTCTTGATGTATTTCTCCATTTACTCTCTTCCATATAAATTTTTATTGTCATCATAAAGGGACAGAAAACAAGGTCAGAAAAATAAATTATTCAGGTTTTGCAAAATAGCACAAATATTTACCCCTTTGCCATGTAATTGTTTACTCCCTGGCAAATTTATCCCTGGTTGAGAATCACTGATTTGAGCAAGAGGGTTGCTTTCAATAAATTGAGCTTGAAGTTAATTAATCTATGTAGGGCTTAGGTCAGATTTAAGAGATGCTTTTTAATGATATTTTTAAGCAGGTGGCAGAGGGACCCTTTAATTTGCATGGCAGTTCTATATAGGTTCAGTCAAATGTGTATATCACAGAGATAGTTATTTTTTGTAGTTTGTCTGTTTTGTGTTGTAATACCCCAGAAAGAGTCGGCGCGCTTGTTGAAGTTCATTCCAAGTGTCCTGACAGATAAAATACACAATAGGTGTGGATGTGTCGTATGATGCGTAAACTAAGACCTTTGAATAGTGGGGGTGTGTATTTTGATCCTGATTCGATGATCATTGTAACAGCTGATTTCTGTTGGGTAACTTCGTTTTTTAGGTGATTTACTGTAGTAGATCCTGCCACCGATACCATAAGTAAGTGCTCCAGATCAATTATTATAAATTATTATTATTCTAAAAATAATAAATGCTATTTTTGCATTTGTTCTTACGACAAGAGTGTGATTTAGGCATGTTTACCCTGATGTAAACATCTCATATATGGTGGCGGTCTGCCTGCTCTGTTACCCTCATATAATATGGCATATTATTCATTTCAGCATCTTTTATTACAGTTCTTAGGGTATTTATCATGTTTCTGATATCAATTTGGAATAAATGTAATAGATAACCTTTTATTACTAATATTAGTGTAATTACACAACATTTTATTAGCGCTAAGGTTAACATCCAACACCCATGACGACTCACCAGACACTGACTTACTGCCGCCTCCTCCCTCCAATAGCCTCCCACTTTGTAACGATGTTAGATGGTGAATTTAATGTATTTTTCTGTAAGCTTAACTCGTTGTATGTGTATTTTACTTTTATTGTTTTCTGTAATATATGAGTTATGCAAATTAAAATAAAGTTAGTTGGAGTTTCATTTTTTTGTTCTAATGTATACATATTTAATTCAACATTTGGCATCATTACAAAGTGGGCGGAGGTACAGCAGAGGAGAAGAAGCAGGTCAGTAACTTGATTCCCATGACACTTCACAACACTATAAAATACATATTGTATAATTATACTATTACAGGCCTCCTACCAGCCAGCTCATGTCAAAGTAACATGTATATAGTACATTATTTTACGATGTTTATGTGTTTTACGATTGTTCATGGTTCAATAGGTTAAGGAAGCAGTATTGTATTATATTTGCCAATATATTGGGGCACCAAACATTCAAGGATTTTTCAACATTCACGAGGCTCTTGATCCCTGACCCGCGAATGTTGAGGGATACCTGTATATTTTTACTAGGAAATTTTTTATAAAGAAGAGTACAACCTTTTGTACATCTAAATATAAAATAAAATATGATTCTTTTGTACAATAAGCATAATAATTTGTACTATCAACAATTATATCACATTGTTACATTTCACTTTAATTATCCTGTCTTACATTTTAATATCACACGACACGCACAAACTTTGTGTCACACTTGTCACCCATCACACAAACTTTGTGTCACACGACACCCATCACAATAAACTTTTAGTGTCACACGACACCCATCACAATAAAACTTAGTTACATTACTATCACACGATACTGTTGACGCTCTGATGTCCCACACTTTATGTGTGAACCCTCCAACTCTCCGTGCCAAAGCACCCTTGTCCCGCTATGACACGCCCTCACTACCATGTCACTACCGACACCCTTGCCTGTGTCCCACGACACTCCGTCTCTCTGTGTCACCACCGACACCTCTGTTCACTGTATGATAACACCCCCTCTATTTGTGCCCCTAAGACACCTCCGGCGCTGGTTCACACCCTCCATGTCAGACACCTCAGGTTTAAGCCATCCACTGCTAACTCATCGTAATCACACTGCACTTCGTAGTTGGCAGGAAACTGAGTCCAAGTTATGGCAGTCAGCAGGAAACTAAGTCCAGCTGGGATAGCAACTTATGGTAATCGTAATTCATCCACTTCTAACTCAGTGAAGTCAGACCATACTACACCTCAAGGCAGGTTCCCCCGCCCTAACATTGACTGTGGTGACATCACACCGGGTACTGCAGTCCAGTAACACTGGATGCAAGTACCCAAGTGGTCCATCAACCATTTAACCCTTTGACTGTTTCGTCGTATATATACGTCTTACGTGCCACTGTTTCGGACATATCTATATGCCTAAATTCTAGCAGCCTCAAATCAAGCAGGAGAAAGCTGGTGCTTCACATGAGAGAATGGGTCTGTGTGGTCAGGGTGTGCGCAGGTATAAAAATCGGGCAGCCAGTGGTGCATTGTGGGAACGCCATTTCAGTAATCCTTTGTTCAGCATGCCTAGCGGTAAGAATTATCTGACTCCTTGGCGCATCTGGGACTGTTCTCTCTCACGATAGCTCTAACACAGATGGAAGCGTGTTTGAAGATAAATTTCATGGTTTTGAGGAGTTTAGACCTAAATAAATGCCCAGATACCAGAAGGAAGGAATGAAGGAAGAGATGAGAGGAAGGGAAAGAAGAGATGAGAGGAAGGAATGAAGGAAAGAAGAGATGAGGAAGGAAGGAAAGAAGAGATGAGAGGAAGGAAGAAAGAAGAGATGAGAGGAGGGAAGGAAAGAAGAGTTGAGAGGAGGGAAGGAAAGAAGAAGGAAGGAGGAAAGAAGAAGGAAATAGTTAAGAAAGAGAGAAAGGAAGGAAGGAAATATGTAAGAAAGGAAGGCATAAAGAAAGGAAGGAAGAAAGGAAGCTAGGAAGGTAGGTATGAAGGAAAGGAAGGAGGTTGTGGGGAAGAAGACATGGGTTCCTTTGTATTGACAGGCAGTGTGGGGGTGGTGAGTAATGGTATAATATGTCATTTTGACAGCTGCCTTACCCTGACTCCAGCAAATTTAGATGTCCACACACATAGCTTGAAGCTTTGAAATGCTAATTGGAGTTGATGAAAAGTGTCCAGTCATTATATATGTGTATATATATTATAGAACAATAGTAATAAACAATTTTTTTATTGTTGGTTGGGGTAAACAAGTTTTGTAAACAATATAACGAGGTTTGTGCAATTATTGTGTTGCATACAACGAAAGTGTATATATATACATTGCACCTTACTTTGGTCTCACAGGCCACATAAGCATGTAAAAATAAAATAGTGAAAAACTAGAAACCTACTTAAAGGAAGTAAACCAAAGTTTACCGGGCGTAGCGGCATTCACGGCTCATTTTTTGCCAACTTTACCGCTCTATATCTCGGTAAGTACTGATTGCAAATTTTTAGGGGGATTTAAACAATCAGAAAATAGTCTTAATATTGTGATAAGAATTTTTTTTTTTCGAATATTTTGTTTACACATGAAATGACAGTTTCAGAAAAGGTCTCCGACAGTTGTAAAGGGGTAATTTGGTTGCAGTCCATGTTTGTTTTTGTTTTCTCCAAAAAGTCGGCCGCCTCCCACCGAGGCAGGGTGACCCAAAAAGAAAGAAAATCCCCAAACAGAAAAACATTTCATCATCATTCAACACTTTCACCTCACTCATAATCACTGTCTTTGCAGAGGCACTAGATACTACAACTCAAGTCCGGCTAAATCAGTAACCGATTTCCTGAATCCCTTCACTAAATATTACCCTGCTCACACTCCAACAGCTCGTCAGTTTCCAAAACCATTCGGCCTCCATTCACTCTATCTAACACGCTTGCTGGAAGTCCAAGCCCTCGCCCACAAAAACCTCCTTTACCCCCTCCTTTACCCTCCCCTCCAACCTTGCGAGGATGACCCCCACTCCCTCCTTCCTTTCCCTACAGATTTATACGCTCCAAGTCATTCTACTTTGATCCATTCTCTCTAAATGACCAAACCACCTCAACAACCCCTTCAACCCTCTGACTAATACTTTGCACCCACACCTCCTCCTAATTTCCACATTCCGAATTCTTTGCATAATATTTACACCACACATTGCCCTTAGACAGGACATCTCCACTGCCTCCAGCCTCTCCTCACTGCAGCATTTACAACCCAAGCTTCACACCCATATAAGAGTGTTGGTACCACTGTACTTTCATACATTCCCTTCTTTGCCTCCATAGATAATGTTTTTTGTCTCCACAGATACCTCAACGCACCAATCACCTTTTTTCCTTCATCAATTCTATGGTTAACCTCATCCTTTATAAACCCATCCGCTTGACAAATCAACTCCCAAATATCTGAAAACATTCACTTCTTCCATACTCCCTCTCTCCAATGTTATATCCAATTTTTCTTTATTTAAATCGTTTGATACCCTCATCACCTTACTCTTATCTATGTTCACTTTCAACTTTCTACCTTTACACACCCTCCCAAACTCTTCTACTAACCTTTGCAACTTTTCTTTAGAATCTCCCATAAGCACAGTATCATCAGCAAAACGTAACTGTGTCAACTCCCATTTTGCATTTAATTCACCATATTTTAATCCCACCCCTCTCCCCAACACCCTAGCATTTCCTTCTTTTACAACCCCATCTATAAATATATTAAAAACGCTTTACAGCCTTCTGTAACTTACTAACTATTCCAAACACTTGCAACATTTGCCACATTGCTCCCCTATCCACTCTATCATATGCCTTTTCTAAATCCATAAATGCAATGAAAACTTCTCTACCTTTATCTAAATATTGTTCATATATATGCTTCACTGTAAACACTTGATCTACACATCTACCCACTCTAAAGCCTCCTTGCTCATCCGAAATCCTACTCTCTGTCTTACATCCAATATATATATATATATATATATATATATATATATATATATATATATATATATATATATATATATATATATATATATATATATATATATATATATATTATATATATATGTAGTAGGTTGTAGACAGCAACCACCCAGGAGGTACTACCATCCTGCCAGGTGACTGTGAAACAGAAACCTGAAACTGTTTTACATGATGGTAGGATTGCTGGTGTCTTTTTCTGTCTCATAAACATGCAAGATTTCAGGTACGTCTTGCTACTTCTACTTACACTTAGGTCACACTACGTAAACATGTACACGTTTATGTATACACACTCATCTGAGTTTTTTTTTATTTTATCTTAATAGTTCTTGTTCTTATTGCTTTTCCCTTTCATATCCATGGGGAAGTGGAATAAGAATCTTTCCTCCGTAAGCCATGCGTGTTGTAAAAGTCAACTAAAATGCCAGGAACAATGGGCTAGTAACCCCTTTTCCTGTATAGCTTACTAAAAAGAAGAAGAAAACCGTCAAAGTGGGATGTTTGAATGTGCGTGGATGTTGTGCGAATGATAAGAAAGAGATGATTGTAGATGTTATGAATGAAAAGAAGCTGGATGTCCTGGCTTTAAGTGAGACAAAGATGAAGGGGGTAGGAGAGTTTCAGTGGGGAGAAATAAATGGGATTAGATCAGGGGTTTCAAATAGAGTTAGAGCTAAAGAAGGAGTGGCAATAATGTTGAATAATCAGTTATGGCAGGTAAAGAAGGAATATAAATGTATAAATTCAAGGATTATGTGGAGTAAAATAAAGGTTGGATGTGAAAAGTGGGTTATAGTAAGTGTTTATGCACCTGGAGAAGAGAGAAGTGTAGAGGAGAGAGAGAGATTTTGGGAAATGTTGAGTGAGTGTGTGGGGAGTTTTGAACCAAGTGAGAGAGTAATTGTGGTTGGGGATCTTAATGCTAAAGTGGGTAAAAATGTTGTGGATGGAGTAGTAGGTAAATTTTTGGTGCCAGGGGTAAATGTAAATGGGGAACCATTAATTGAGCTATGTGAAGAAAGAGGTTTGGTAATAAGTAATACATATTTTATGAAAAAGAGGATAAATAAATATACAAGGTATGATATAGCACGTAAGGGAAGTAGTTTGTTGGATTATGTATTGGTGGATAAAAGGTTGATGAGTAGGCTTCAGGATGTACATGTTTATAGAGGGGCAACGGATATATCAGATCATTATTTGGTTGTAGCTACAGTTAGAGTAAAAGGTAGATGGGACAAAAAGAAAATGGCAACAGCAAGTAAGAGAGAGGTAAAAGTGTATAAACTAAGGGAGGAGGAAGTTAGGGTGAGATATAAGCAACTATTGGCAGAAAGGTGGGCTAGTGCAAGTAGGAGTAGTGGGGGGGTTGAAGAGAGTTGGGATAGTTTTAAAAATGCAGTATTAGAATGTGGGGAAGAAGTTTGTGGCTATAGGAGGGTGGGTGCAGGAGGAAAGAGGAGTGAGTGGTGGAATGAAGAAGTAAAGGGTGTGATAAAAGAGAAAAAGGTAGCTTATGAGAGGTTTTTACAAAACAGAAGTGTTAATAGAAGAGCAGAGTATATGGAGAGTAAAAGAAAGGTGAAGAGAGTGGTGAGAGAGTGCAAAAGAAGAGCGGATGAAAGAATGGGAGAGGCTCTGTCAAGAAATTTTGCTGAAAACAAGAAAAATTTTGAAGTGAGATAAACAAGGTAAGAAAGCCTAGGGAACGAATGGATTTGTCAGTTAAAAACAGAGTAGGGGAGTTAGTAGATGGGGAGCTGGAGGTATTGGGTAGATGGCGGGAATATTTTGAGGAACTTTTAAATGTCCATGAAAAAAGGGAGGCGGTAATTTCATGTACTGGCCAGGGAGGTACAACATCGTTTAGGAGTGAAGAAGAGCAGGATGTGAGTGTGGGGGAGGTGCGTGAGGCATTACGTAGAATGAAAGGGGGTAAAGCAGCTGGAATTGACGAAATCATGACAGAAATGTAAAAAGCAGGGGGGGATATAGTGCTGGAGAGGTTGGTATTTTTGTTTAATAAATGTATGGAAGAGGTGAAGGTACCTAGGGATTGGCAGAGATCATGTATAGTTCCTTTATATAAAGGGAAGGGGGATAAAAGAGAGTGTAAAATTATAGGGGAATAAGTTTACTGAGCATACCAGGTAAAGTGTATGGCAGGGTTATTATTGAAATAATTAGAGGTAAGACAGAGAGTAGGATTGCAGATGAGCAAGGAGGCTTTAGAGTGGGTAGGGGATGTGTAGATCAAGTGTTTACAGTGAAGTATATATGTGAACAGTATTTAGATAAAGGTAGAAAAGTTTTGATTGCATTTATGGATTTAGAAAAGGCATATGATAGAGTGGATAGGGGAGCAATGTGGCAAATGTTGCAAGTGTATGGAATAGGTAGTAAGTTACTGAAGGCTGTAAAGAGTTTTTATGAGGATAGTGAGGCTCAGGTTAGGGTGTGTAGGAGAGAGGGAGATTACTTCCCGGTAAAAGTAGGTCTTAGACAGGGATGTGTAATGTCAAAATGGTTGTTTAATATATTTATAGATGGGGTTGTAAAATAAGTAAATGCTAGGGTGTTGTGGAGAGGGGTGGGATTAAATTATGGGGAATTAAATGCAAAATGGGAGTTGACACAGTTAATTTTTGCTGATGATACTGTGCTTATGGGAGATTCTAAAGCAAAGTTGCAAAGGTTAGTGGACGAGTTTGGGAGAGTGTGTAAAGGTAGAAAGTTGAAGTGAACATAGATAAGAGTAAGGTGATGAGGGTATCAAACGATTTAAATACAAAAATATTGGATATCACATTAGAGAGAGGGATTATGGAAGAAGTAAATGTTTTCAGATATTTGGGAGTTGACGTGTCAGCGGATGGGTTTATGAAGGATGAGGTTAACCATAGAATTGATGAAGGAAAAAAGGTGAGTGATGCGTTGAGGTATCTGTGGAGACAAAAAACGTTATCCATGGAGGCAAAGAAGGGAATGTACGAAAGTATAGTGGTTTCAACACTCATATATGGGTGTGAAGCATGGGTTGCAAATGCTGCAGCGAGGAGGAGGCTGGAGGCAGTGGAGATGTCCTGTCTAAGGGCAATGTGTGGTGTAAATATTATGCAGAAAATTCGGAATGTGGAAATTAGGAGAAGGTGTGGAGTTACTAAATATATTTGTCAGAGGTCTGAAGAGGAGTTGTTGAGGTGGTTTGGTTATTTAGAGAGAATGGATAAAAATAGAATGACTTGGAGAGCGTATAAATCTGTAGGGGAAGGAAGGCGGGGTAGGGGTCGTCCTAGAAAAGGTTGAAGGGAGGGGGTAAAGGAGGTTTTGTGGGCGAGGGGCTTAGACTTCCAGCAAGCATGTGTGAGCGTGTTAGATAGGAATGAATGGATACGAATGGTTTTTGGGACATGACGATCTGTTGGGTAACATTTTGTGAAGGGATTCAGGGAAACCAGTTAATTGATTTAGTTGGACTTGAGTCTTGGAAATGGGAAGTACAATGCCTGCACTTTGAAGGAGGGGTCTGGGATAGTGACAGCTGGGAGGGACTATTCTCAGCTGTCGTATCTGAGTGCCTCTGCAAAGACAGTGATTATGTATGAGTGTGGTGAAAGTGTTGAATGATGATGAAAGTATTTTCTTTTTGGGGATTTTCTTTTTGGGTCACCCTGCCTCGGTGGGAGACGGCCGACTTGTTGAAAAAAAAAAAAATATATATATATATATATATATATACACTGAGAGAGCCACTTTCCAAATAAAACTACACACCCCTGATTCTGGCGTTTCATTTAGTGGTGATTTATACTTCCAATGACAGGTTTTTCGTGTCGCTGAATTCAGCTATTAACTAAAAGGCTTTATAATTAGATTTTCCTCACCTGTGAATAGGATGCGAAAATTCGTAAAAACGAACGTTTTTAAATTTTATAGCAGCTCTAATTCAAAATATCATCGAGTTTCAATTATACTTTTTTTTCAGGTGTTTGATGACTTCATATATTTTTTTAATATTTTTAATATAAAAAGGGCGGATATGCTATAATCAATACATTCAGTAGACATCACTGACGGGTAACTTAAAACGATTGTTTGAATTGTTTTCTTTTATCAGTTTTTAGATTTAATTTTGCTGAAAATTTGAGAACGAATCATCCAATCGGCTTCAAAATTTCAACTCATGTTCACGGTAACGGAGGACAAATTGTAGGAATAAATGGAATGTTTGTGTGCCCTATAACCAAAATTGTTCATGTGGAGAAATTTCTCCAAAAGAGGGGGGGTATCAGCCCTTTCTGCCCCTTCTGCCCTTACAGCCCCTTCGGCTCTTAGAAAAGGCCCAGACGGCATGTCTGGCTTCCTGGTCAACGATTCGTAACAGATGTACGGACCCAGGGAGCCAAGAAGTCACGTATGCCTGACCAGTTGCAAGGAGTGTGTGTTTGAGACATTTGATGAAATGTGACTCTTTGCCATAGCAGGAAAGTTAAAGAAAACTGTTGTTTCAGTTTCTACACTTGACAAAACAATCATAAACTCTCAGTGATCTAAATATTTGAAGAACAAAAGCTTTTGAATTGCAAGTTGTTGCAGTGTTTAGCAAGTGTTGAATTGAGCTTAGGTCAAGGAAACAGGGTGAGGGCAGGATCGGAGAAGGAGCGGGGATCAGATTGAACTCAGCAACGAAAGGGAACAGGCTTGCCGCGCTGTGATTTGACCTGACAAAGGGGCATTAGTCGTACGTCTTCGATCTCCTAGTCAATCTCCACTAACGTCGGGAAATTGGATAAGAACTCTGTTCCAGCGCGTTTAGTGATAATTAACAATAAAATCGTTGTATATTCAGAAGTGTGCGCAGCTTCTTATTACTGCTAAAAAACAAACGTAGTTAGACAATCGCGAGTGAACCTCATCGAAAACAAGACGGTGACTCATCAGCGATGTTCTACAAGTCAAGACAGCATTTCCACCGTATATGGTGGAGTCAACACCATTGCTCGCGTTACAACGAGCATGGTATGTTTTTTTGTTCTTGCCAGGCAGGGGACTGCGCAGTTCTTGTTAGGCAGGGGACTGCGCAGTTCTTGTTAGGCAGGGGACTGCGCAGTTCTTGTTAGGCAGGAGCATCAAAATTTATCTATTGACGACGGTTATGAGTGGACTTTTAAGTCCAAACACGTGAGTGTACATCTCAGTCTTTATTTAATGACTGACGATATGGCATACACTCCTTTGGGGCAATAATATAATACTCACGTGTGCATTTATTCACCCGTACAGCTTAGTGGATTTGGTAAACCCTGGGTCGCATCGGAGGAAGTTCTTGACCCGTGGCTGCAAGAAGTTGACCCTGACACAAAGATAAGTAGAGTGTTGTTGTTTACCAAAGTAATATTCCACAGTTCAGTTAATTGCCAGCATCTTGGAATGGCTCAAATAGCTTCCAAAATCTTCAGTGGCGGAGCTTCAAGAGCTCAGAAAGTCTGTCAATAACTTCGACGACAGAGAAGAGTGAAACTTTAATGTGTAGGTCTAGATCAGACCATTTTTATTCTCTTAAACCATATTTAATAATTTTCAGAACACTTCTTCTGAACGACTCCAATATTTAATGGCCGGTGGGTCTTAGCGCCAGGAAAGTGTCCATAAACTTTTATTTACATCCAGGGAAATTTGATGTTGTGAAATAATAAAAATAATTTGGACTCATCAGCGATGTTCTACAAGTCAAGACAGCATTTCCACCGTATATGGTGGAGTCAACACCATTGCTCCGTTTAAAAGAGCATGGATGTTTTTTTTTTCTTGCCCGGCAGGGGGCTGCGCAGTTCTTGTTAGGCAGGGGGCTGCGCAGTTCTTGTTTGGCAGGGGACTGCGCAGTTCTTGTTAGGCAGGAGCATCAAAATTTATCTATTGACGACGGTTATGAGTGGACTTTTTTCCAAACACGTGAGTGTACATCTCAGTCTTTATTTAATGACTGACGATATGGGATACACTCCTTTGGGGCAATAATATAATACTCCGTGTGCATTTATTCACCCTACAGCTTAGTGGATTTGGAAAACCCCGGGTCGCATCGGAGGAAGTTCTTGACCCGTGGCTGCAAGAAG
>WNWK01022661.1:0-32174 GCA_009830355.1 Cherax destructor
CATTTACGTTTAATGAGGATAAAAATGCTAGAGGACTTTTTTTGCCCTTTCCCAGCCCTGATCGATACCTGTTTTCCAGCCCCATGATCTCTGACGGGGTTTCTTTCCTTCGCCCCCTACCCCTTTTACTCGTGGATGCCTTATCGAGCCTCAACTAAAATTTTTCCCGGCCCTTTTGACCGGGAGTCAGGACGCTTCCTCCAAAATTTCCCCATTGCCCTCTTGCGAAAATCACTACTGCCTCCATTTCTAACCATTCATCCTCCTGATGCACTAAACTTGCACCTCTTGCACATTCAAGTGAAAGCCCCAGGCTGTCTACCCCAACCTACCCACTTCACCCAATAAACCACCACAAGGACTCACAGAACCCTCAATCACCCCCCCTGGGTACTTTCAAACAGCCCCTCATACCCAGGCAAAACTCCCTCCAAACCCTATCCAATGGAAATTCCTCTTGCACAAGACTTTCCTCACACACTTCCACCCCCTGGACGCCGGCAGGTCGCACCCCTCCACTGTTTCCTGTACTATGTCACTCATTTTCCCACTGATGCCCAACATCACTGTCTCCCCTCCTCCCTCAGGCAGACCCTGGTCCATCCCAGGGTTTTCCCCCGAATGGTCGCGTCCCTGTTGCCCTCACAATCAGCCGCAATATGCTCATAAGAGTCACTAGTCTCGACGGCCGTGCCCGCATACGTCACATAAACCTGCAACCTAAAACCCCTCTAACACCACAGGGGACGGAATAGGCTTCCGTAATGCATCTTCAAGTTGAAGGCCCCTTCCGGGACCCTGCATAAAATCCTTGTCCAACTTCCCATAGGCATAATGTATCACATCTCCCCGAAAATGCAGCTCTCACATCCTGCCCACCGCTTCAAATAGATTTCTAATCCTTACCCAAGTGTAACTTTGGGGAGACATCCGATTCCCCTCCAATGTGGCAGTAACGGGGAGGCATACTCTTAAACTTGTCCACAAGTTTGTCGTAAAAGCCGCCGTGGTCGTGAAAATCCGCACCCCATTCAATGCAATGCCATAGATGTCCCCAGGCTCAATTCTATATACACCCTGATGATCGCTGGCAACAAAACTCCAGCATTCGTAGGGAAAAGGGCCCCCCTTTCCCAAATTCAACACAGACAGTGTTGATACGCCGGTGATAAAACTCCGCCATTTTGAGAAAATAAACTATTTGGGAAATGTCTCTCAGGGGCTCACCCAGAGCACCTGCCAGGGCCCAAAGGCTGGGCAGGAATGAAAATTGGAAAAGTTTCAGTTCTGATGGTGAGACCAAAGTCTGCTTAAGAACCTTGTGGGAAAAAAAGATGCCCTAATAATGAGCATTGTACCTGTGGGAAAATACATAAATGGTTTCTTTAAAAATGAGTTTCTTTTATATGAGTCCCCCTGAACCATTTTCTAAGATAGGGAAAAATCCCCAGAGAGTTGCCAGATATTAACATATAGAATATTAACCCTTTTACATTTTTTCGGTTGGGGTTGTTGGAAATTTTCATATCACTAATTGTTACATTTTCGTGCTGCCACGATAGTATCCCGCTTGTGAGATGGCGGTCTATATTATAATGCCTTGAAAATAGTCAGCCTTCCAGGCACCGGCACTGGATTTGGGTCATATTTCTGCTTCCTCCCCCCTTCTAGCAAAAAAGCTCAGTCTGAACGTGTTTTTCCGTTTTATCTTTCCTGCATCATTACAAACTCCTGATGATGAGTTGATTGCAAACTTAAGACCTAGAGCTATCTTTCAACTCCTCCTTTCTTGTTTTCCATCTTGATAGATTTTTTTTCAATATATACGTATATACTATATATATTTAGGGGAAAAATGGATTATAATTGGGGTTGGGGGTTTTCAGACGCCGGGGGGATCATTAGGAGTTACCCCCCCTTCCATCAGCGGGCTGCGGGAAAACCCCCTTTCGGTTGTCTGATTAGTTTTAATTTCCCTTCTGGGTATTAACCTTACCTGGTGTCGGTTGAAGATTGGGAGTCCTTCCCCCCACTTTCTCCTGATCAGGTAGGGGGTTCCAGGGGAAATTTTTGTTTTTCGATTGTTTTGTTTGTTTCTTTGGTTACCAGTAGTGACTTTGACATTATTTAACACCTTTTTCTGTCTTAAATGTTACTCAACTTTTTGATTATTTTCTTTTGTTATCAGCTCTGCTGCTGGACTGGCCCTCCAGTGTAGACACTGGGAACGGAGCAAGTTTCCCCTGTCTTCTAAACTTCCAGTTATCACTACTCCTCTTACCAAAGTTATTAGTGGATTAGAGGATTTCAAGTTTTCCCCTCACCTTATCTAAAGTGTGGTACTTCAACTAAGTGGTATTCAGGATTTCCCCGAACTTCAGAAGATTCCCCCTACCGGGAAACCTTCACCATCTTTCAATTTATCCAGGACCTTTCATACCCTGACCCCACCTTCCAAGAACTACAACGGCCATCTTAATTTTTTATCCTAATAGTCTATTATTTTTTTAAATTTTTTTTATTTATTTTGATAAGGTGGAATTCCCTTTAAAAAATATATATATATATATATATATATATATATATATATATATATATATATATATATATATATATATATATATGTGTGTGTGTGTGTGTATGTCGTGCCGATTATAAAACTTGCGATTTGGCTTAAATAAAAGCTCACCTTGCCATATAAGACAAGGGAAAAAAAGGTATGCAATAATTTGCCCAAATCATTTGAACATAACGAAAAAAAAATATTTCATTGTTTTGTTTATTATTAAATTAATGTTAACGTATCTAAAATATATTTATTGGGTTAGGCTAAAATTTAAAATTTCGCTTTTTTAATAAGGTTAGGTAGGTTTTCAAAGTTTCTCTTGGGACAAAATTATAAATTCTTACTTTAACATAAATGAAAAAAAAATATATCTAAACGTATTAGAGAAAATTTTAGAAAGGACTCAATTTTAGATGAGTTCTTGCTAATTGACCAAAATATATATGCAAAACAACCACTATGAAAAAAAAGAAGAATTCCAAGCGCTTTTGACTACTCCCTTATCAAGGAACTATAAAAAAACGTGAGAAAAGGCTTATAAAGAGGCAGAAAACACCCACAGTCACATCACACTAACAAAGACAACACCCACAGTAGCAACATCTCGACTCTGTGAAGAGGAACATAAGAAAAGGGCCTGAAACTCTTCCCAAGAATTAAGATTAGACCAATTTTCATTAAATTTTTCCCAAATTTTATTAATTATAAATGAACAATTTATATAAACCAAAAGAAATATTCATATTATTTTCAAACTGCTTTTAATGAAACATGATTTTATTATATTCCTCTCAACCATGGACTTGCTTGATACAACCTTCTCAGCATTTTGAAAGTCATTTGATGGTTAAAATCTTTCACATGAATAAATGAGCATTAGAATCTTGTCAGTTCTAATGCTATATTTTTTTTGTTTTAATCTTAGTTTAAGACTTTTACCAGTTTGACCATAAAAAACTTTATCCATATTTTACAGGGAATCTTATAGACACATCCGTCAGCATTTTGGGGGGTTTTTATCAAAAGTCTTTTTTACTGTATCAAGATTTTTAAATACAACTTTGATATTAAAATTTTAAGAAAAAAAGGGATATCAACCAAGTTTTCATGGTAAGGGGGCCCAAATATTTTTGGTTGAATAAGGTTGGTTGTATATATATATATATATATATGTCTCCCATTAGGTAAAAATGGTCAATTACAAGAACTCATCTAAAATTAAGTCCTTTCTAAAAAAAATTTTTACGTTTAAAAATATATTTTTTTTATTTATGTTAATGTAAAATTTTTTAGTTTTGTACCAAGAGAAACTTTTAAAAACCTACCTAACCTTTTATTACAACAAGCCTTTTTAAATTTTGCAACCCCAAATAAATATATTTTAGATCTTAACATTAATTTAATAATAAACAAAAAACAATGAAATATATTTTTTCGTTATGTTCAGAAGATTTTTGGGGAAATTTTTGCATACACAAATTTTCCTTGTCTTATATGGCAAGATGAGCGTTGCTATTTAAGCCAAAAATCATTTTTTCCTAATCGGCACGACATATATATATATATATATATATATATATATATATATATATATATATATATATATATTTTTTTTGTCGTGGATTAGGTAAAACTGGTCAATTAAAAGAACTCACTAAAATTAGGCCCTTTTCTAAAATTTTCTTTATACTTTTAAAAAATATTTTTTTTTCATTTATGTTAATGTGGAATTTATAATTTATATATATATGTCTGGATTAGGAAAAACTGGTCAATTAGCAAGAACTCATCTAAAATTAAGTTTTCAAAAATTTTCTTTTATACGTTTAAAAAATTTTTTTTCATTTATTTAATGTAAAATTTAAAATTTTTGTACCATGAAAGCTCTAAAAACCTACCTAACCTTATTACAACAAGCGCAATTTTAAAACCCCAACTAAATATTTTTTAATACGTTAACATTAATTTAATAATAAACAAACACAATGAAAATATTTTTTCGTTATTTGAATGTTTTTTGGAAATTATTGATACACAAATTTTCACTTGTCTTATATGGAAGGTGGGTTGCTTTTTAAAGCCAAAATCGCAAGTTTACCTAATCGGCACGACATATATATATATATATTTTTTTTTTTTTTATTAACACATCGGCCGATTCCCCCCGGGCGGGGGGCCCCAAAAAAAGAAAAACTTTCATCATCATTCACTCCATCACTGTCTTCCCGAAGGGTGTTTACACTACAGTTATAAAACGCAACTTTAACACCCCCTTGAGTGCCGGCACTGTACTTCCCATCTTCAGAACTCAAGTCCGGCCTGCCAGTTTCCCCTGAACCCCTTCATAAATGTTACTTTTTTCCCACCCAACAACGTCAAGTAAAAAACCATATGCCTCCATTCACCCCTATCAAAACGCTCACACATGCTTGCTGGAAGTCCAACCCCCTCGCACACAAAATTTCCCCTTTCCCCCCCCCTCCAACCTTTTCCTGGCCGACCCCTCCCCCGCCTTCCCCCCACTACAGATTTATACACCCCGAAGTCCTCTGTCTCGTTCCATTCTCTCTACATGTCCAAACCACCTCAAAAACCCCCCCTCCTCAGCTCTCTGGACAATGTTTTGGTAATCCCCACCTCCCCCAAATTTTCCCAAAACCTGAATTCTCTGCATTATATTCACACCACATTGACCTCGAAGACATCTCCACTGCCTCCAGCCTTCTCCTCGTTGCAACATTCATCACCCATGCTTCACCCCCATAAAAGACGTTGGTATAACTATCCCCATACTTTCCCCCTTTTACTTCCTTTGAAAAGGGTTTTTTGTCCCCCAAACCCCCGAAGTGCTCCACTCCCCCTTTTCCCCTCATAAATTCTATGATTCACCTCATCCTTCATAGACCCATCCCAGACATTCCCTCCCAAATATCTGAATACATTCACCCCCCCTCTCTCTCCCTCCAATCTGATATCCCAAACTTTTGTCACCTATTCTTTTTTTTATCCTCATCACCTTCTCTTTCCTATATTCCTTTCAATTTTCTTCTTTTTCACACCCTCCCAAATTCATCCACCAACCTCTGCAGCTTTTTTTCAGAATTCCCAAAGCACAGTGTCATCAGCAAAAACAACTGTGACAACTCCCACTTTTTATTTTTTTTGCGTTCCCAGATATATATATAATATATATATATATATATATATATATATATAAAATTTTAAAATTTTAATTATATAATTTTAAAAAAGAAAGGGGAACCTCATCAAAAAATTTTTCCCTAAAATTTTCCCAAACGTTTAAAGATTTTTTTTTCATTTAAATGAAAAAATTTAAAATTTTTCCAAAAAAATTTTAAAACCTATTCCAACAAAAAGGCAAATTTAAAAAAAAAATATATTTAAATAAGTTAACATTAATTTAAAATAAAAAAAAAAAAAACAAAATTTTTTTTCGTTATTTCAAAATTTTTTTTTTGGGAAAAATTTTAAAAAATTTTTTCATTTCCCTTATATGGAAAGGGAGCGTTTTTTTAAGAAAATTTTTAAATTTTCCCAAAAAAATTTAAAAATATATATATATTTTTATATATATATATATATATATATATATTTTTATATATATATATATATATATATATATATGTCGTCCTATTAAAAAAACTTTTTTTTTTAAATAGCAACCTTTTCTTAAAAAGACAAAATTTTTTTATCAAAAAAACAAAAAATTTTCAACCAAAAAAAAAAAATTGTTTCATTGTGTTTGTTTATTTTTAAAATTAATTTCTTCAAAATATATTTGTTGGGGTTAACAAAAAAACTTTTTTGGGGAGGAAAATTTTTTAAAAAATTTAAATTCCCTTTCAAATAAAAAAATATATTTTTTAAATTTTTAAAAGAAAAATTTTAAAAAGGGAATTTAAATTTTAAATGTTTTTTAATTGGTTTGGTTTTCCCCAAGGGGGAAAATTTTATAAAAATAAAATATATATATATTTTATATATATATATATATATATATATATATATATATATATATATATATATATATATAAAAATAAAAATATTTTATATTAATATATATATGTAGGGAAATTAAGGAAGGCGAATATTCACAAACACTGATCTCGGGCCCGACGGGGCTCGAACCTACGAACCTCGAAAGGTCGCAGTTTTTCCAAACCTTCCTGCCTGAAAGCTGGCTGCCGGGAAAAACGTCTGGAAAAACGGGGTGAAGGTTTTGGGACTAGTGTGGAGGTCGGAAAAACACGGTACCTTGTCATGGGTTCGTGGGTTTTAGTCCCCCCGGGCCCCGAACCCGTGTTTTTTATATATATATATATATATATATATATATATATATATATAATATATATATATGTGTGTGTGTGTGTGTGTGTGTGTGTGTGTTTTTTTTTGTGTGTGTGTGTTTTTGTTTGTGTGTGTGTGTGTGTTTTGTTTGGGGTGTTGTGTGTGTGTGTGTTGTGTGTGTGTGTGCCTCTGTGTGCCTTTTGTGTGTGTGTGCGTGTGGGGGTGTGTGTGTGTGTGTGTGTGTGTGTGTGGTGTGTGTGTGTGTGTGTGCCTGTGTGTTGTGTGTGTGTGTGTGTGTGTGTGGTGTGTGTGTGTGTGTGTGTGTGTGTGTGTGTTTTTTTGTTGTATGTGTTATCCCCTTTTTTGTTTGCGGGGGTCAAGTCATGCCCTGGCCCCCCTCTTCACTGATTGCTACTAGGCCCCTCTCTCCCCTGCTCCATGAGTTTTTAAACCTAGTCTTAAAACTATGGGTTCCTGCCTCCCCCTATGCCCTTTTTAAGCTTTCCCCCTTCCTGACAACTCTATGACTGAAAAATATTTCCCCAACATCCCCTTTTTGTGTGTGTGGTGTGGTGTGTGTGTATGTGTGGGGGGTGATGTGTGTGTAGGATAAGGTTGAATTTTGGACCCCCTCTTGTTGGAGATCCCCCAAACACCTTTTTTGTCAAAGGGAAAGTTATGACAATAGAATGAAATGAAGGATGTTGCCATCCCCCTTTCCCTATAAGACATGAACTTCCTGTTTTCCTCATTCTGCTGCTTCCCCTTTTTTCCTGATCGTTCTTCATCTTCATACCGTCCCCCGAGGTTCGCTACACTATCACAAGCATATACAAAAGGGGGCTTTCTTCCGGGGAAAGGGGGAAAAAATTTTTTAAAAAAAATTTTTGTTTTCATTGACGCCGGCAAGATGGCTTTTCCCTTTTAACATTCTAATTTAAATTTAAAAAGATATAGTTGTCCCAAAAATTGTGATTTTTGTTTTTTTTAACAAAACTTAAACATATATTTAAAGGGGTTTTTTTTAAAATTTTCCCACCACTGGCAAACTTCCCCTTATATAAAGTATTTCCGTAAACAAAGACGACATGGAAAAGAGTTAATACATAACCTCACAAAGCTTTAAAAAATATAAACTTAGTTTATTCTGAGAGTAATTTTATCTCTTAAATGGTAAATATGATGCTGTTCAGCCCCAACGATGTTATTTTTTTTTATTTCAAGAACTACAAAAAAACTAATTTTTTTGAAAATTTTTTTTTGTACGTGTTTTCCATCTGCTTACCATATTAGAGTGCGTTTGTGCATACCTTTTGCACAATACTGTACAAAACGAATCCAATAACGAAGAAAAATTTTTTTTTTTTTTTTTTTTTTCAAATAAGTATAATTTCTTCAGCCGTATTCAAACTTTTTTCCCCCTTTTTCCGGTTTGTTTTCCGAGTGCTGTGCATCAGACCCCCCCTTTTAAAATTTTTTAGTAAAAAAAAAAATTTTTATGGCAATGAGACGTGAACAAATCAGTATATTTCAGATTTTGATTAAAAAAATACATAAATATTTGTTAAAGCAACCGGAAAAATTTTTAAAAACCATCTAAAAAAAAGAATAGCTGACAATTTTTTTATCATCATTTTCAGAGGAAAATATAATGAAGACAAGATGCCAAATGTCAATCATCAAATGAAATAGACCGCATTAGATTTATCCCCAAAATTGGGCGGGCCCGGTTTCCCTGTCTGCCATCGCTCAAAAAACTGGCTTCAGTTTGACCCCCAGTCTACAAGTGGATACAAATTTTACTACGGGGGAAGGGGAACCGACCCGTCCATCCCAATACGAGCTTCGTACATCATATACTGAAGACTCAAAAATTTTGGGTACTCAAGCCAAAACGCCACGATTTTCCAACACTGCTATTAATTGCAGGCATCCCCTCCATTCACTAAGAAATGGAAATACCCCCTCAATTACCCAAAAACCCCAAACCCTAATCTAATACCTTTTTTTCCCAAAACACACTTCTGGCAGTGGTATGTAAATCCCCAAACAAACATATATGCAGTGATGGATGCAGATTTTCAACGTCGAATTCTGGAACAACTGCGTTGGTCGCACATTACCCAAAACCTTTCTCAAATTTTGGGGAAAAATCTTAAATCCAAAAACAACGACATAACAAAAAACTTAACTGAAATGGTTTGTTAAGTCCATGTGTGGGGAAAAGTGCGTGTTTAAATGGGATAGAAAAGGTATCGAAATCTAGGTCGACAAAGCATCATCTTATCATTCAGCGTAGAATGACTAAATTAATACATAGCATTAGAAATCTTCCGTATGAAGAAAGATTGAAGACCCTAAAATTACATTCACTTGTAGACGAAAAATGGGGGGAGACATGATCGAGGTATAAAAAGTGGAAAATGGGTATTAACAAAGGGATATAAATAAGGTCTTGAGGATATCTCTCCAAGAGAGAACCCGCAATAATGGATTCAAATTAGATAAGTTTAGATTTAGAAAGGATATAGGAAAGAATTGGTTTGGAAATAGGGTAGTTGATGAGTGGAACAGTCTGCCTAGTAGGGTTATTGAAGCTAGGACCTTGGGTAGTTTCAAATTTAGGTTGGATAAATTCATGAGTGAGAGGGGTTGGATTTGAGCGGGACTCGCACATGAGTAAATAGAATTATCAAAGCTTATTTCTTGGGTAGCATTGAAAATTGGGTTGAGCAAATATTCTGTTAGTGGGATTGATTGTGAAGGACGTGCCTAGTATGGGCCAACAGGCCTGCTGCAGTGTTCCTCCTTTCTTATGTTCTTATGTAATAATTTTCCGAAATTCTGGCCCCTCCCTGAAAAAAATATCATCAACATTTCGAGCACACTTTGGGTTTTCTATTATTATCGGCAATGTTTGGTCAGTTTACTATATTTATGTAACATAAACATAATTAATAAATTCTAAGAGATATTTTATCAGTGGTTGTGTATACATGGGGATATTTTGATGCAGCGAATGTCAAAATATAACTCCAGTAGTGAACATGCATTTAGTATTTTTAAATTTAGGTTTTAAAAACTAGTTTTCAAATAAATTAGTGTTGTTTCCTCAATCACTTTTAAGTAGATAAAACATTATCCTTGGCCATATAATATTATTATTTTACATTATGAAAAGTTAGGTTTATTTTGTTTTAATTATATCAAGAAATCCTAATCATAGCAAACCTGACTTTAACATAAGTGGGCTGAATAATACATCAGACACATAACATAAGTGGGCTGAATGATACATCAGTGACACATAACATAAGTGGGATGAATGATACATCAGTGACACATAACATAAGTGGGATGAATGATACATCAGTGACACATAACATAAGTGGGATGAATGATACATCAGTGACACATAACATAAGTGGGATGAATAATACATCAGTGACACATAACATAAGTGGGATGAATATTACATCAGTGACACATAACATAAGTGGGCTGAATGATACATCAGTGACACATAACATAAGTGGGATGAATGATACATCAGACACATAACATAAGTGGTATGAATGATACATCAGTGACACATAACATAAGTGGGATGAATGATACATCAGTGACACATAACATAAGTGGGCTGAATGATACATCAGTGACACATAACATAAGTGGGATAAATAATACATCAGTGACACATAACATAAGTGGGCTGAATGATACATCAGTGACACATAACATAAGTGGGATGAATGATACATCAGACACATAACATAAGTGGTATGAATGATACATCAGTGACACATAACATAAGTGGGATGAATGATACATCAGTGACACATAACATAAGTGGGCTGAATGATACATCAGTGACACATAACATAAGTTGGATGAATGATACATCAGTGACACCTAACATAAGTTTGATGAATGATACATCAGTGTCCCATAACATAAGTGGAATGAATGATACATCAGTGACACATAACATAAATTGGATGAATGATACATCAGTGACACATAAGATAAGTGGGCTGAATGATACATCAGTGACACATAAGTGGGATGAATGGTACATCAGTGACACATAACATAAGTGGGCTGGATGATACATCAGTGACACATAATATTGTAGACAGCTTTGCTGTTTGCATGACAGCCATGCTGTCTGCCAGCTGAGTTCATATTTCGTGCCATGCTAGTTTCCATAGTTTCTGCCAGAGGGCAAGCCTGGTAGGCACCCTCGTCAACCAGACCCGCCCAGGCCCTCTCTCACTTGGCGCCCAGGCATCACTCAGACAACAAGGCCTAACTCCCTCTCCCTTCATAAAGCATGGCCCTGCCGAGCATGGCCACTAACACAGCCTTGTACCCTTACATTTATACAAATAAAGTAGAAGCCTGCAAAGCCTTATCATTGCATTCACCGCCTGCAGAACTCCAAATAACCATTGTAAACAAATGGTGGAAGCGGTGGTCACGCTTATGTGTTTGTCCCGGGAGGAAAGAAGAGGAATAATGTTTGTCTTCACTTCATCAGCCTACACAAGAAGCATCCATCTCTCAACAAGTTATCCTGATGTCGTGTCTGGAAATCTCAGCATCCAGACACAGGTACAACTCAGGATTCAGGCTGAAATTTGTTGAATTCTCCGAGAAATGACGTCACTGACTTCACGCCACAGCATCCCACGCAGTTTCTCAGTCACGTGTTCAGCCTTGCCAGCATGTTCTGCTGTTGTTGTTCAGGTCAGCACTGCTATTTTCAAGTCAGAGGTGAGTTTGTGGTGATTTCAGCTTCCAGTGGGACCGTGTTTCCTTCGTGTGGTGTATGGGTGAGGGAGGTAGGTGCAAGCCCTGTCTCTCACCAAACACGGTCGCCCTAGTGCACGCCACACCTCCACTCACTGCTCCCACTCCCTCTGCCGTGTTCCTGTGAATTTCCTTGTGAATTCTTGCCAGAGCTGTGTATCCGGTGATCACCAACCTACATGGATCTACAAGCCACGTGGATCACCAAGCCAAGTGGATCACCAAGCCACGTGGATGACCAAGCAACGTGGATCGCAAGCCCGTGATCAGCAAGCCACGTGGGGTATGACCATGCCATGTGGGTTAAGCCAGATCCCAAGCCACGCTGTGGGCTGCACCCACATCAACCTAAGACGTCACCAGGCTGCTGACGTCACGTGTTGCCGACTCCACGACGTCACTCCACTGACGTCACTCGCGATGTCACCCCATGACATCCGTCACGACGTCACTCCACTGATGTCACTCGCGATGTCACCCCATGACATCCATCATGACGTCACTCCAGAAGGTCACCTCGCGACGTCACCCACGATGTCTGCTGAAGTCACTCGCGATGTCATTCCATGACATCACACGACGTCACGCCTGATATCACCCATATGATGTCCCAAGTGCTGTAGTTTCACAGTGTGCATTTTATTTTCATTATGGTCTAGAAGTTTGAGAGAAGATATATGTCAGTGTTCATTAATTCCTCTCAGTCAGTGTTCTCACTCAGACAACAAGGCCTAACTCCTCTCTCCCCTCGCAAGGCATGGCCATGCCGGGCCATGGCCACTAACACAGCCTCTGTACCCTCACACTTTATACAAATAAAGTAGAAGCCTCCGAAACCTTATCATTGCATTCACCGCCTGCAGAACGCTTAAATAACTATTGTAAACAACATAAGTGGGATGAATGATATATCAGTGATACATAACATAAGTGGGATGAATGATACATCAGAGACACATAAGTGGTATGAATGGTACATCAGTGACACATAAGTGGGATGAATGATTCATCAGTGACACATAACATAAGTGGGATGAATGATACATCAGAGACACATAAGTGGTATGAATGGTACATCAGTGACACATAAGTGGGATGAATGATACATCAGTCAGACAGTTGCAAAGGGACAGGTTAGGTAGTAATTACAAACAGTAAACTATGGTCACATTCTCCTTGAGTGAAGAAAAAGACTCTGAAAAATATCTTACAGAATTATTTATCTCAGAAAATGTGAAGAACCGTTCACAGTAATTGTATCCTTGAATATGAGACCCATCTTTCACAGGTGATAGAAAATTAAACCATCTTTCAAAACAATACAAATAATTCTTTTTGGGAATACAAATAAAAAAAATGGACTTAAGAGAATGAGAGAAACAACATATTTTGAGTCAGTATTGTCCACTGGTGTTACACCCATTGAGATTAAAATAGATGTTTTACGTATAATGGATTCACATACAAATGCTAATGGGAAAACAATCTTCGTAAACTGTAATAAGTAATTTATAGAGTAAAAAGAAATGTAAATATCTAGCAAAAATGGGTAACGAAAGCATAAATTTCTTTTTAAAAAAACTGAACACACTGGTCAAGGTGAAAAGATTTTAGAATTTTTTAATATTACTTTAGTGTTGCTCTCAAAATATAAATTTATCTCGCTCTTCATCAACATTAAATGTTTAAGGCACAACACAACTTTATATTTTGTAAAACATATTGTCTAAGTTGTGAGTAAAAAAAAATTTTATTTTTTTGTTAGGTAAGATTCATCAAGAAACAATTGTTTCCTGACGTGTGTCTTCATCGTATGATGACCCGCCACTGGAACCTCTGGTCATCTGACCGAGCCCTTCCACTGGCTTACTTGTTCACCCCTTTAAAAATTAAGGTTACAATTATAACCATTGCCTAAAAAACTATTGTATTGACTACTAATGTTCAAATTAGTACATATATTATTACATATATTGCAAGTTTTGTAGTGTAAAAGATATTAGGAACATTTAGAATTAAAAAATATATATATTTATGGCAATTATTAATATATTTTTAAATATTTTAAATTCAATTATAACTGATTAGCACAATTAAAATTTTCTTCAGAAGTTGTATTTAAAATAAACTTCTGAAACAATGAGATTAGTTTATACTCAAATGTTTCCCCATTTTCTGGATATCCTTAAGAATAAACTGAAAGAAACTAAGGATAAAATACAGTAGATAAAGAACTCAGAAAGTGCAACTGGTCTGCTAGCAACATCAAGCAGCAACTAAAGAAGTAAGACATAGTTGCATAAGTTACAGTAGGAATTTTGATTTCGAAGTATTGATTTGGAGTATTTAGTTAGGTATTTTTATTTAAGACTCTTATCGTAGGTCTCTTTAGACTTGAAGGATACCTGAAGGATTTTACGGAAGTCAGCGTCTCCGGGGCCCCTGTCCCAGCCCAAACCTTCCTGTGTATCATGGTCTTATCAACCAGGCTGTTACCGCGCCTTCACGCAGTCCAGCGTACTAGCAACAGCCCGGCTGGTCAAGAACTGATTTGAGGAACTTGTGAGGTTCCCTTCTGCCAGCGATTTGTTGGTAACTCTCATTATGCAAGAAGGGACTGTGTTGAAAAGTCGGGACCTCACGCCCTGGTTTTATTGGGGGTATTTTTCACCGTCTGTCAGTTCTTGTGTTTATCATTTTATTTCGGTGTCGTGGGTTCAAGCATTCAGGACTTTTGAGATTTGATAATGATTTAGATGTTAGACTGAATTATACGGGCAGTGACAGTTGTTTGCACGTTGTGTAGATAACGCCCTGCACTGCTCAAGAATTGAAAAAAATTTTCCCCACAAGTTGCATCTTCAGCCCAGGGAAAAGCCACTATGCAAATATATCTTTATCTACACATGGGGGGTTTTACCTGCATACATTTCAAGTCGTTCACCCCCGATTTCCCCTCAATAATATGCCCAGAGAAAATTTTGGCTTTTCACTGAATTAGCTTCCTTGCATAAAAAGTTCAATTATCCATGCACATATTTTTAGCTTAGAAATTGTCATCCTTTTTTGAAAATTTTACTCTCCCCCAATTCCCCTTTTTCCTGTGTGATTGATTTGTAAATTCCATTTCAGTGTTTATTTTCCTATTCTTCCATAAAAACCTTGTCTTCACTAAAAAAAAGTGTTCAAATTCAGCATTAAATTCCAAGGTCAATCCCCCAATGCAAATTCCCCCATCTCTGCGTTCTTTATCCTCATAGCAAATTCATAAAAAAAGTTGCCACAGTTTGCATCATCATTTGCAAATGAACCATAAATCTAAAAAAATCACATCAGTAGAAGACAGAAATATTGCAAGAAATACAAGCCAAGTTTTTGGTGGCAGGGAGAATACTATAATGTTCAACGGTAATAAGTCGTTTTGCTGCGATAGGAAGAATGGAGAAATAAAAATGCAGAAAAAACATTCCTTTATTCACTACGTTTCGCCCAAAATGCGCTTTTTCAAATCCCAAAAATTCGCCCCCCCGTTGTATGGTTTAAAATGGGGGCATAGTGAAATAAAGGGATTATAAAAGGAATGTATATAAGGAATGTTGAATTGATTGCTGAAAGGGTTGGTTTGAGATGGACCTGCCCGGTAGGAGTAGGTTTTTTTATGTAAGATAACGATGAAGAAATTTCCTGACAAGAGGTTCAATTATGTAGTGCCGTTGTTCTGGTTGAAATTATTGGATATAGAGATGAGTGATGACTGCAGGATCCTGCGTCTCTGAGTGCCTTTTTTTTCCATGTTGGATTTTGGGGACAACACAGGTATTCCTCAAGTCGCCCCTTCTGATGGTGTATTGGTGTTCTGCAATACTCTTTAGAGGTCTCTGAATATCTGGCCCACTTAATTTATCGCAGTCGTTGCAAGGGATTATAAAAACCCGCAGGGGGTGAGCCTTGTGGTGCCCCATGATGGGTCTTAAACTGTGGTGGTTTCAGGTTGATGGGCCCGTCAAACAAGATGGGGGGCTATGTATTTTCCTTTCGGATCATGTCTGCGAAAAAAAAGATGTACATACATCGTCTGCAATTTCTAATGGGGATAAAAACAGTAAGCTTAGAAAACACTTGTTCGAGGAAAGAGCACGAGGGAAAAAGTTAAAAATAACGCCACTTTAGTTTTTATCGTGATGGGAGAATAAAAAGAGCGGGTTTATTGGTCGGTTTTTTGGGAAACTTTAAAAAGAAGCTCCTTATCTACTTTAAAAAGAACATCAAGGGAAAAGGAAGAGTGTCGTGTTTCTTCTTTTCTAGAGTAAATTTGGGTTGAGGACCCCGGGTGAGCATGTGTTGGGGAGCAGAAAGTTGAAGTGTCTTGTGTTACGATGAGAATGTCAGCATATGGGAGGCAGCTGAATGAAGGGGGTAAATGGAAAAAACATTAATGACTTTTAGTAATTATGTCAGGTAACCTTCTTTAAAAAAACTCAATTCAAATGTTGCTGCCAGAAAAGCTGGGTTGATAAAGGGAGCTTTAGAACGAAAAAAAAGTGACAGTGGTGGTTTGAAATCGTTGTGTTTCGTTTAGAGAAAAAAAATATCAAAGCTGGAATAGTTAAAGAGATCTTTCACCTCCGCATAAAAACCCAAAACAACATTTAAATTTTCCCGGAACGCCTCAAAGTCTGGGAGAGGACTTTAAGGCGGGGGAAAGAGGCTCGTGATAAATATACGTCAAAATTAATTTTGGGCCTTCTCCCCAAATCTGCACATTGCCATAACAACTTCTTGGATGGGAGATATTGGAAAAAGTAAAATATAACCAGTGAAAAGTAGGGCTCCCTTGGGAAAAAATCCACTGGGCCAACCCAAATAGGCTGTGATGATAAGGGAAAAAGGTGGCCAGAAGAACGACCTTGTTGACCAGGCAAGCAACTTCCTTACGGGGCACAATGAGAATCAAATTCCCCGGCTGCTACTCTGACTTTTCACACTAAATGCTGGGTCCCAGGGGTCTGTCCTCTCCCCCCCCCCTACATTTTATACACTAACGACATTACAACACCTGTATACCACAACCCATCCCCTAGCCTATGCAGACGACATTACACAACTCATCCTCACGTTAATATAGATACACCCACACAAAACACAGAAAGGTCGACAGGATTGCCTTCTGGGAAAAAAAGGGGATCAAAACAAATGCAGCTAAATCCCCATTAATTTTTAATATAGGAAACGTGATCCTCCATTACCTGTCGAGCTCAGAACAGCTGACACCCACCTCATCCCCATCACACAATCTGTCCGTCTTTGGGAAATCTTGACACCTCCCTTTTTAAACAGAAAAATTTACTCAAAGATGCGAGCAGTAAGGCCCTTGGGGTCTACAAGCTCAACATGCCTCCCCAAACCCCCAAACTACACCCTAAAAATCCAATATCCCTGATAACTTACTCTCCCAGCCCCCTCTTCAGCCAAAACAAACTTACTTAAACGCAGCGTGTCCAGAACAAGGCTCTGCGCTGGGTGCTTGATGTCAGATGGGAAAAACCCCCACAAGCGAGTCTCTCCATGCCCAGTTAGACATCCTGCGCTGAATCTGTACTGGAAACCCCTCCCGTGACTGGAAAAATAAACACATAAGCAGTATAATGTGATCCTTTATTGACAACGTTTCGCCCACGCAGTGGCTTTATCGAGTCACAGACAGATCTACCTGGAAATTTAGCAACATGGAGATATATATAGGGTACAGTCAGGTGGAGAATGCTGGGTCAGGTGGAGAAAACTGCATGTGAGTCTTAAAAGTAGTGTGATAGTTAAAAACATAGTGTGACTTAAAGGACCTGCAGTGTACCATTCTTGAGTTCTAGGTGGGATAGCGTTGAAGAAGTTTCTTGGCAATAGGTTCAGCTATGTTGTAGAACCGTTGTTCTGTTGAAGTTGTTGGATATACAGATGAGTGATGATTCTAGGATTCTTCGGTATTGCGTGTTGTCTTCTCTGGCGATGAGTCTTGCGTTTCTGTAGTTGATTAAATGGTTGTGTAAATTTCGGTGTTGAACACAGGCATTTCTTGAGTCGTCAGATCTGCCTGCGTACTGGTGTTCTGAAATGCGTGTTTGTAGGTCTCTGGATGTTTCGCCAACGTATAATTTGCTGCAGCCATTACAAGGGATTGTGATACCCCTGCCGTGGATTGAAGCTTTTCCTGTCTGTTACTGGTAATGTCCTTAATGGTGGTGGATGTGGAGGTGGATACTCGGAATGAGGTCTTAGAAAAATGTTGGAAACTTGTTTGGAAATGGAGTTGTGGGAAGGACTATGTATCTCTTCTCAGCAGTGTCTTCTCTGGGTGTGTTGAAGATGTTTAATGCCCGTCGTCTGCAGTCTCTAATGAAGTGACGAGGATAGTGAAGTTTGGAAAACTTGTTCAATGAGGGAGCATTCTTCTTCAAGGAACTCACTGCTGCAGATTCTGAGTGCGCGCAGGAAAAACCTATAATTACACCACGTTTAATTTTGGTGTCGTGGTGAGAGTAGAAGGAGAAGATCGTGTTGATTGGTAGGTTTCGATAGACTTTAAAACGAAGTTCATGGTCAGCTTTGCAGAGAAGAACATCAAGGAAAGGAAGAGTATTGTCGACTTCTTCTTCTAGTGTAAACTGGATTGATGGCTCAACCTGGTTGAGTTCGTGTTGGAGAGCTTGAACGTTGAAGCGTCTGGGAGTTATGATGAGAATGTCGTCAACATAACGAAGCCAGGTGACAGAAGAGGGAATAATAGTGGAAAATCGCTCGGCTTCCAAATGTTCCATATATAGGTTCGCAAGGACGGCACTAAGTGGCGATCCATGGGTAGTCCAAAGTTTGCTGAAAGAGTTGGTTTTCGAAAGAGAAACATGTAAAGCCCACACATAGTTCAACAAGGTCGATGAAATCGCTGGCTGGAAGAGGAAGATCAAGCGAGTCGTCAATTTTCCTGCGCAAGAGATCGATAGCTTGTGTAGTAGGTACTTTGGTGAATAGGGATGTTACATCAAGGCTGGAGAGTTTCTTGTTTCTGATGTTGATGTTGCGAATGCGAAAATTAAACGTGGTGTAATTATAGGCTTTTTCCTGCGCGCACTCAGAATCTGCAGCAGTGAGTTCCTTGAAGAAGAATGCTCCCTCATTGAACAAGTTTTTTCCAAACTTCACTATCCTCGTCACTTCATTAGAGACTGCAGACGACGGGCATTAAACATCTTCAACACACCCAGAGAAGACACTGCTGAGAAGAGATACATAGTCCTTCCCACCAACTCCATTTCCAAACAAGTTTCCAACATTTTTTCTAAGACCTCATTCCGAGTATCCACCTCACATCCACCACCATTAAGGACATTACCAGTAACAGACAGGAAAAGCTTCAATCCACGGCAGGGTATACACAACCTTGTAATGGCTGCAGCAAATTATACGTTGGCGAAACATCCAGAGACCTACAAACACGCATTTCAGAACACCAGTACGCAGGCAGATCTGACGACTCAAGAAATGCCTGTGTTCAACACCGAAATTTACACAACCATTTAATCAACTACAGAAACGCAAGACTCATCGCCAGAGAAGACAACACGCAATACCGAAGAATCCTAGAATCATCACTCATCTGTATATCCAACAACTTCAACCAGAACAACGGCTTCTACAACATAGCTGAACCTATTGCCAAGAAACTTTTCAACGCTATCCCACCTAGAACTCAAGAATGGTACACTGCAGGTCCTTTAAGTCACACTATGTTTTTAACTATCACACTACTTTTTAAGACTCACATGCAGCTTTTCCACCTGACCCAGCATTCTCCACCTGACTGTACCCTATATATCTCCATGTTGCTCAATTTCCAGGTAGATCTGTTGACTTGATAAAGCCACTGCGTGGGCGAAACGTTGTCAATAAGGATCACATTATACTGCTTATGTGTTTATTTTTCCATTGTGTCGGTATTTTATACCATTTATTTCCAGGTGCTGGAGGTAGTATAATTGGTAGTATGTGTGTTTAAATCCACGGGAGGACAACACATACTACCAATTATACCACCAACCACTATTCATACTTCCTCTTTTTTCTTGTGAACTTTTCCCTCACACCGATTTTTTTATAATTGCCATGTCACTAATATTACGTTCGTGAGGTTATTATTCAATATTAGTGATTGTGGGCTGGCTGTCTTCTAATGCTTTAATATTCAGTATTTGGCACTGGGCCCCAGGCACTGACGATTGGTATGCCTGGGGCACTATCGCCTCCTGCCTTCCTCCACCCTCATTCGAGCAAAGAACGCAATACTTTTATTTCCTGCAAGCTCCCGATAATGTGTTAATTGCAACACGAAAATTCTAGAGCTATCATTCAAATGGACGGCTTTGGCCTCATTACGTATTTGCAGTATTTTATCATCACTTCGAGAGCGATCTGAGAACTGTCACCTTCATAGAAGAGCCCTGGGAAAGGGGGTTTCGTGTTCAAAATGACCTGTTTGCGTGGAGACTGACATAGAGTTACTTAATTGTAAATGTGTTATTTAATATCAGCTTTTAAAATTTTCTTGGTCCGATTTCACTAATGTCTTTGGTCTAACATAAATTATTCTCTTCTTACAATCTATTCTAGAAATTGCCCTTTGTGCATTTCAGTTTGCATGAAATCTCGATGAAATTTTAATATTTATTTTCTGAAAATTTAGATTAGGTAGGTTCAGCTAGGTTAGGTTAGTTAGGTTGGTGGGTTAGAAGAGGTTTATCTGAATTAAGGTTACGATAGGTGAGGTGAAGGAAAGTTAGGTTTGTTTAGGGTAATTTATATTACCCTATATTTCATTATAATTATTTAACAGTAATGAAATTAAAATAATTTTTATTACCATAATCAAAGAAAGCGCTAAACCAACAAGGGTCATACAGCGCTGCGGGGTAGAAAATAGTGTTGGGGCTATAAACAGCTAGATGGAATGATTAGATTGAGAATACTGGCAATAGAATGCTATTGGCATTACTGGCAATACTGTCATTGGGACCCTTCATGAGATTATTTTAGACTTTCCTGCGATCCCCGTTGGGAGGGGAACACTGTATTCACCCAATGGCTTCCCAAACCGTGTGAAGATCAAACCACCCTGGGACCATCAAGATTCATCTAAGCAGCACTGGCAGCTGCAGTCAGCGGCAGTCTGCATGTTAAATTCACTGCTATACTGACACTTCAAGAGGCCCTTTATTGTCGTCTGTATGATGAATCTGAGGCTGAGAAACTACTTACCAACGATGCTACCACCTTGCTACAAGACCGAGGATTCCAAGTTTGGACTTCCCCCGCTCTGAAGGCCCAAAAGAACTGTATTCCTCAAACGCCTGGACTCACTTATTCTGCTCAAGATACTGATGAAATCAAGTCGTCAATCCAACACCAGAAAACCTGGGCAAAGGTGGACTATGGGTTTATAAACTACCTAATGCTTCCTCCATGCTGAAGGTGACCTTCAGTGACGTCACCATGGCAGACAAAGCCTCACCGACGGACTTGCTATCCACTATTTCCACATCAACTCAGCCTTCATCGAAGCAGAAAGATACGAGTACATCCCACAGTGTTACAACTGCTACTCATACTCCACACCACCAAAGACTGTCCACCAAAGGGCAAGAAATTATGTCTACCTGTGCAAAGAAGGACACGACTTCAAATCCTGCACCACCTCACTCAAGTGTTTAAACTGCAAGACTGATCACCCCTCGCTGCCAAGTGTCTTACTAGACGTGATATCCTCAGAAACAACTTGACCAACAAACAAAACCTACTGCTCAAGCAACAACATATGCTGCCATCACTAAGATACAGGCAGACACCACCAAGATTCTCCAGGCCACCCAGGCTGCCTCCACCATCCCTGCACCACCTCCACCTCTGCCCACGAGCGACTCCACCAAAATACTCTACTGCATTATGTACGCCCATGTACACAATGTTGCTGCACCTGGATCATTTAATAAAACCATCAATGAACTGTTCAAACTCAACAACATGCCCAGCTTCACATTCCCAGCATCTCCACCATCGTCTGACATTATAAAGTCCACTTCAAAACATTGTCACCATCGAGAATGCTCCACCACCACCACCACAAACTCCCGCTACTGTGATGGTACCTCCAACACCCCCCCACCTATGAGATGGACCAATCAGACGCGGCCCAGCCATCACCAGACCCCGCCAAGGAGGGACTCCAACCAGCCTCTCCCAACAAGTCCACTACCTCCAAAACAACTGCTACATCCTCCACCAAACCAACTGTTTCAGCCTCCACCAATAAGTCCACCACCAGCACCACCAAACCATCAAGAGCAACCAACCAGTACCAGTGCATGAATTACCACAATGTCAAATTTTATACAACAAAACAATTCGACACAACAATGTTATACTCAGACATGGCTCAACGACTCCTGGATGGGACTGTCAAGTTCACCCGCCTCAATAACGTACCTAATACTGCAGAAGGCATAGCCAAAGTTCTTCGTACCCAATCTACAGAAAACCCCAACAATGCCTGTGTCGCAACACAACTCTCAAGAACAAAATTCAACGATCTCTGCTCTGGCTCTGCTGAGTAAACTCCACTGTCATGACAAAGTTCCCTGCACTTTGCTATTTAGCTAAAGCTGGGTGTGGCTCCAATCGACCCTAATACAGCTGCCTTCTGTGCCTTTCCCGCCACCACCTGCCAGCCTCCTGCAGTCCATCTACACCCGCCTCATCAGCTTCAACAATTCGCCCCTGCAGTTTTTCTGCACATGTCGCCTGCAGTTTTTCAGCACATATCGCCCAGAGTGGACGTGCCACTCACCTGTATATTCCCTCCTCCTACCCTTCCCCAACCTCTTCCCATATTTCCATCCTTCTTCCATCCCAGCTTACCGACGCTCAGGTCAATCAAGTTCCAAGTTCCAGCTGATGGAAAGGGAATCAGAGGTGAGGGATAAAAGGAGGGGAACGGACGCTAAGGTCTGTGTGTCAAAGTTCGTATAGTAAAGCAGTTGCTGACAAAAAATCAAGAAGTGTTTGTAAGTCAAAGGCAGGACCGTCTGCAAGAAGGTAAGGTAAGAGTGGTAGGGCGTCGTCGTTGTTGGAGGTAAATCCTGTGAGCTCGCTGGTAAACCCGGCAATCTACAAGAAAGTGAAGAACCGAAATAGGGACCCGACAAATCTCACAGAGAGGAATAGGGTGTCGTTCCATGAAATACCCATGGGTAAGACGAGTATGTCCACTATTACGCACTCAGGTAATAAACCTGGTCGTAATGGGACTTGGAGCTAAAATAAACATAACAGTATTCTTTAAATTGAATTTTCTTCACCAAGTATGAATATAGGTATATACACTTTTGTACACTATGTACAAGAGTATAGAATATAAGTGTACCACGGTATTCAAAGGCAAAACAACAGGCAGAGAGAGAGAGAACCGTGAGCAACCAGCAGCTATGAGTCTGGCTTGAGCTACCATGAATGATAACACATCACCTCAGCAATTGTCAGACCCACAGTACGTTGGTTAATGAACCAAGGTACTGATTTACCAATGGGCCCCGTAAGATCGTTAAACCCTTAGCACCTGGTTCGATGGTTGGAGACAGCCTATATGGGAGGTGTACATATGCCGAATAAAGTATAACGTACTTTTGCATACGGGGGAGCGCAGTCTCCCGAGTATGGCAGCGGTGGTAAGAAGATGGCCACAAACTTAAAAGCGGTTTAATAGAGTGTAATTTGTGATCAAGAAAAAGAGATCGAGAAGCAGTCGTAGGTAGGAGATCTTTTTGCGCACGGCAGTAGGGGAGAACAGACACGTCTTCAGAAACTCCTAAATTGGAAGAGAAAAGGCAGACGCTAAATGAACATACAAGGAAGTAACTGGAGAGAGGACCGGAGTGAGTGAAGATGAAGAGAAAATGGTCGGAGTAAGCAGGGGCGTCGACCAAATGGGCATTTACTAATGTCTGAGACTAACCTATACGTAGACGGAACACAAAGGTCATGAGCGTGGACAAAGTAACGAAGGCAATGAGCATCACGACGATCAGCTAAGGAAGGAACATTCGTCTCAGCAGAGAGGCTTTCACCAGGGATGAATGATAGGCACAAGGCATAAACGTAGACCCTGATGATGAAGGGGATCTAACTTAGAAAGAGTTGTAGGATAAGCTGCAGAATAGACGTGGTCACCATAATCCAGCTTGGACAAGACTAGGGTGAAATGCTAACGGAAGAGAGTTCGGCGATCTGCTCCCCATGAACGATGTGCAAGAATTTTAAGGAGATTCAGCCGACCATGGCAAGCTGCCTTCAAAGTGGAAATATGAGGTTTCCATGTCAACCGGTGATCGAAGAGAAGGCGAAGAAACTGGACCGTATCACTTTCTGGAATACGTGAGCCGTATCAATAAAATGGAATATCTGGGATAAGAGGACGTCTAATGAAATGAGTTTTCGTACTAGAAAATTTAAAGCCATGAGAAGTGGCCCAATGGGTAACTCGGTCAATCGCATCCTGAAGGGAGGCTGCTACCAGGCGACAGTCAGCGCCTGAGTAAACTATAGCGAAGTCATCCACATAAAGTGACGACCAAATATGCGATGGAAGAACGGAAGGAAGGTCATTTATAGCTAAGAGAAAAGGGTAGTCCTAAGAACACAACCATGTGGTACTCCCTCAGCTTGAACAAAGTCTGAGGAAAGCGAGCGCCAACACGGACACGAAAATGTCTGTCAGATAAGAAAGCAGCAAGGAAGGTTGGTAGGTTACCGCGGAGGCATAAGAAGTGGGCTTGGGCAAAAATGTTATACCTCCAAGTGGTGTCATGTGCCTTCTCAAGATCAAAAAAATCTGCTAGGACGGAGTGTTTGTTAGCAAAATCCTTTCGCACATACGTATCTAACTGGAGCAAGGGGTCCAAAGTAGAGCGGCGCTTGCGAAAGCCATATTGGTGAGGATAAAGACTATTGAGAGTCTATAAATACCACATCTATTCACCAATCGTTCCATCACCTTACAGACTACACTGGTCAGAACAATGGGACGATACTGAGAGGTATCAAGCCCCGAGTTGCCTGGTTTGCGAAACGGTAGGACTATGGCAGATTTCCATTGTTGAGGGAGAACCCCTCGCGTCCAAATAAGATTGGAAAGACGCAAAAGGACTATAAGGACTGTAGAATGCAGATGTAGTTGCATAGTGATATGAATATTATCAAGCCCAGCTGCCGATGACTGGCAAGCGGAAAGCATGGAGTCTAGTTCTAGTAGAGTGAAAGGTACATTATATGGCTCCATTCCATTAGAAGAGAAATTCAAGGGCAATTGCTCCTTGGTAAACTTAGACACGAGAAATGAAGGACAGAGGTGAAGCCCTTGGAAGACACGAACAAGATAATTCCCGATTTCCGTGGCAACCTCTAGAGGTTCCCAACACTAACATGAGCAACCCGCGAAACAGGAGCTGGGTCTGGAGCGTACTTGCCACACAATTTCCCCTACCTTCTTCCAAACCGCACACATAGGGAAGTTGAGGTAATGATAGACACATAGTCTTGCCAACAAGTGCGTTTAGCGTCGCGTATGACGCAGCGAGCGACTGCCCTTGCCCGATTAAAATCCAAGAGACGATCCGAGGTCCGATTATACCGATAATGGCCCCACGCAGCGTGTTTCAAACGCACCGCATGGGCACACGCCGGAGACCACCAAGGCACGCATGTCTGAGAATGTCTGCCTGATGCTTCAAGAATTGAACATGATGCTGCAGTCAAAACTAAGGTCGAAAACTGGTGCACCAGCTCATCAATAGAGGACGAAGAGGGGTCCTCACAAAGAGCTGTAAGATGAGAGTAGAATACGTAGTAGAAGTAAGAAGAATAGGAAAGTGATCACTGTCCTGTAAATCCGGGAGAACAGGCCAAGCATAATCAAGTGCGAATGATGAAGAGCAGATAGAAAGATCAATGCAAGAGAGAGACTGATTGTGAGAGTTGAAATGGGTGGGAGTACCTGATCAGTTAGAGAAGAGTCTCTAACTGATCACCACGAGAGTCACAGTGGGGCCCTCCCCAAAGATGATGGTGAGTGTTAAAATCACGTAACAACAAGATGGGAGCAGTAGAGATGAGATCAAGAACGCAATATCCGAGATACAGAATGCACGGGAAGGGAGAGATATAGAGAGCAAACTGTATACCATCTGTGCTAATAAATACGGACTGCAGTATAATGCAGCAGAGAACGAACGAAGACCTGTTGATACGGTATACCAACACGCACAAGAAGTGCGCTTTCATTAAATGAATCATCAGAAAAGGTATCAGAATAATGCACCAGCACAAAGCCTGAAACGGGCTGAATAACAGCTGAACGAATAATGGGCTCTTGTAACCTGACACATACTGGGGAAAACTGGGAGAGAAACACCCCCCGATTACCTCTGAGGGCACAAATATTCCATTGTAAATAAGTCATTATTTACAAAGACAGGTATGCCAACAATAAGAAGCAATAAAATCTATGAGCTATTAGGGTCAGTGAAGTCAATGTGTGGAGGCAAAGGTAAGCGTGTAAGCAAGGAGGAATCAACCTGTTGTGAGGGTTGTGAAAAATAAGGAGTAGAAGGAGGCGCGTCGGTGTAAATCGAGGGTTTCGTCTCCGCAATATAGTTGGAGATAGCATCAAGTGTCTCAGCAGATAAGGAAGATACCGATACCATGATTTCAGAGACAGGTGAGGTAGAGCAAGTAGAGATCAGGGAGACTATGGATAGAACCAAAGAGGTCTGCGAGGGAAGGGGAGTATGAATCTGGAGAGATGCACTAGTGAGGGCAGAAGAGTCCTGCAGTGGAACAGGAGAGGAAGGAGGATGGAAGGCAACTGGGACAGAAGACTGGAAAAGAACAGGAGAAGAGAAGACTAGGCGAGGGGGGAGTGAACCTCCACCTTAGTGTGAGAGTTAGAAAGGGGGTGAGAACGATGCACTGAGGCCGAAAAGGAAAACTGTTGGGAATTGTAAGTACTGGAGGAATCCAAAGAGACTTGGGCTTATGAGACAGGTTCAGCTTCGCAGGTGATAGGCGCAAAGAAGATGCAGACGTGCGAGGCTTTGCAGATGGAGAAACTAGCGGGCGAGAAGTAAAGGTTGAAGTAGGTAAGGAGTGGGGTTTCAGAGGGTAAAACTACAAAAGAATTAGAGACGGGGGTGACCCCGGAAGACACAACACCAGAAGAGTTGGTAGGATAGGGGACAACTAAGGTTGGAGGTCTCCTAGCTACTCGCAAATAAGAGATACGAGGAAGATTTTCCTGAAGGCGGAGCCGAGAGACAGCCATAGCATAAGTAAGGCCTTTGCTCTTCCTAAGACAAAGGATTTCTCGTTCATTATGATAGACCTGACAACGGTGGGAAAAAGAAGGTTGATGTTCATTGCAATTGAGACAAGTGGGGGAAAGACTGCAAGATGTATCGGTATGATCCGCGGCAGACCGGGCACTCTGCCGCTGATCTGCAGCATTTAGCGACGTGTCCAAAAGTGCCAGCAATTTCGACACTGTTGGGGAGAAGGGACCACTTTACAAACCTCTAGATCATGGCTCATGATATAAACGGAGGACTGAAGTTCACTGCAGTCAAAGGTTAAGTGAGTGATGTTACTGGGAAAGCGCCTCCACCCAAGAGCGAGAAGGACATACGTATCCACTTTGATAATAGGAAGGGTTAATTGCTCCAAAATAACATCACCGCAAAGCAGAAAATCATTCTGTACAATGGTACGCGGTAAAACCACTGTGCCACTGCAAGAATTGAGAGTAGCATGCTTGTGAACTATGATTGTAATGCTATCAATGGAAGTAATATGGGAAAGATTATGAGCTTGTTCTGCATTCTGGACAGTAACGATGTGCACACACCTTCGAAAAGCATGAAAGGATATATTTTGACCAACATGTCGTAAAAGAGCTTTACCAATACTGTGGTCAGAAAGATAATCAGTTGGAGATACAGGTTGTAGGGAAAAGAATTTAGTCCACTGTGTACTTGTAAACATGGTGGGTGTCGCGAAGGAAGTTTTTGGGTAGAATGAGGAGACATCAAAGAATGTCATCAGTGAATGGTCAGTAATATTTAGGTGTAGTACCGCAGGCGGCCCGACCAGAGGTAGGCGGGCGATCCAAAAACCTTCGCACCATATTCGGGGAAGCCAGACGCATAGTTAAAGGCGTGCAAGAGGCAGAGGCACTAGAAGAAACAGGCGGAGCCGCAGCACCTGGAGCGGGTGATGAAGCTTCACCAGCAGAAGGTACAGAGGTACGGGAAGAGTCTGAAGAATGGTCCAATAACAAAGCCGGGTCAGAACAGGATGGGGTAACAAAAAGGGGCCTGGGAGGAGGAGGGTTATCACGGAACGAAGACTCCATGATGATGGCACTTCTTCCTTATTATTTTAAGAAAAAAAAGAAAGAAGGAAAAAATAAAAAGAGGGACAGTGGAGGGACAGTCAATAGAAGGCATGAAAGGGCCGTAAGTTCCTCCTCTCATCTGAGATGACCTCGAGACCACAAGCAGTGCAGATTTAGCGTGGGACCCGTGCCATACCCTACCCTTCATGCCAGGGATAGCAACCTCACATCTACCGAGCCACCTCAGCGGACAAAAGAGAGGGCGGTCGGAAATCCGCCACAAAGCATACCTCCTTCGGCTGCCACCTCCCAAAACCAACAGGCGGCCTCTGGAGATACACCCATCACCTGCAGGACACTCCGCCAACTTCTCAGAAATCCGGGAAGGGAGCAGGGCGCCTCCAGACAATTCAGATTCCATGGCAAACTACACCACACCCGAGGAACCTCACGGAGCGGGATAAACCCCGGCACACTTCCCCCTACCTAGAAACCAATGCCAGAGGGGAGGACCCCAGAGGCTACAAAAGGAAGGGGAAAAGAAGAGGGTTTTAGAGGGGGAGGAAGAGGAAACAAAGGGGGGATGGGGAGGATGGGATAGGAAAGGGAGGATTGGGGGTAATTAGGTTTGTTCTGAGGAAGAAGACCAAAAGGTCCAATTCCTCAGACCAATAGCCTCTTCACCACTACAAGGAGCTCCCCTTGAAGAGGAATGAAATTAAAAGCAGAAGCGTGGCACGCATGTGTGCGAGTGAGAGGATTGAGTGGCATATTGACAATTAAAGTAGGAATTTTCACTTAAAGGATAAAAAAAATTGGCGACGAACGGGGTTGCTCTTTGAAAATATCATAAAGCCATATATTAATGGTTTCATGGTGCATTTGGTTGGTATCTGATTGTTAATTCAAAAGACAATCTCTTCCTATTTAATTCAGGAGTGGAAGGTTGTCTCCACACTGACATACTCTAAAAGTTTAATCGAATGTTGTTTACTCATAAGATCTTATTACATAACTAGGGAACTTAATTATTAGTATATTACTTAGTAAGCTCTGCAAGAAGCACTCATTACCATATGTCTTGCGGGCAATCGTAGTTTGCCAAAATGCTCTGCATAAAAATGTCACCCATCTCTGTACAAACGTTGTATCATGCTGAAATAAATTATTATTATTATTATTATTATTATTATTATTATTATTATGTAGTAGTAGTAGTAGTATTATTATTATTATTATTATTATTATTATTATGGCCTTCATGTAGCGGTGAGGACGCGATGATTTTTCAGTAGTCCTTTGACTACTGGGGCTACCACCGACAGGTTGAGTGTCGGGTGCATAATTAATTTTTTTTTTATTAACACATCGGCCGATTCCCACCAAGGCAGGGTGGCCCGAAAAAGAAAAACTTTCGTCATCATTCACTCCATCACTGTCTTGCCAGAGGGGTGCTTTACACTACAGTTATAAAACTGCAACTTTAATATGTCAATTTCTAGAACTTCATGAAGCTTGTGTAAGTTACTTTCCCGCTTGTAGCTTATGTTTTCATATCAGCAGTTATGCTTGTCTTGTATTTGCTATTATTAGCAAACATGACTGTGAGCTCACAGAGGCTATTTGGCCATCAAACTGGTTAGATATTTATATTAATTTATATATATTTTTTTCCTATTTTAATTGGTATATCTTTATTATTATAATGGAAACCAAGCACTAAACCCACTAGGGTCATACAGCACTGCAGGTATATCTCTATATCTTTGAAAATTCACCTATGAAGCATGAGTTTCAGTGACATGCTTATGTGCATTCTCTCTTTTGTTTTACGTACTGTTGTGCCAGGCTGCCACGATACACGTGAGGGAGAGCAATGATGAAGGTGCCACCTGTGTTAGTGAGAACCTCAGTGATGTGGCAACTTATTGCTGAGACTTTATTATCACTTGGTGTCAACAATTTGGTAGTGTTTGTACCAGCTGACTTTGGTAAGTTTAAAAAACCGTGTGTGATAAATTATTATGGGATAGTTATCAAGTTGTAATTGATGTATTACACAATGATCATTTTTTTCTAAAAATACGTTACATAATTATCACTTTTTTAATGACCAAAATTGGATCATTTAAATTGCTAACCTAAAAGTTTATTAGATATCAATTTATCAATAAAATATCTTTCAATAAAATGCTTATATTGTTCGATAATTGTACAGACACTTATGATGTTGTGAGAGGCGCTTGGTCACTGGGTGTGACCACTGAGGTGCACCTGGAGTCACACTACATGACGCAAGAGGTCGACGTAAACAACTATCATGCTTCACTCACTAATATGGTCTCATTCAATATCAATAAACGTACATCTTTCTGGTCAAGAATAGACTGGACTTTCTTATTCGGACGGGAGCCTCTTCCACGACGCTCAATGGCTGTCCTGGTGGTAGGACCAGCAGACTGGGTACGCATCGCTGCAATACGGGTCAGTATCCTTCAAAATAATTTCGGCCAGCTAACTAAGGATAAAACAGTACATAAAAAAAAGGTTATACACCATTTCTTGTGTTAATGTTCTTTACGACAATATTAATAATTATAATACTAATATGTATTGCATAATGTCAAATACTTTATATACTTTTAGTCATTTAGCGTTTTAATGGCAGATTTAGGAAATAATTGGCATATTTATATTGTAAGATGCTTGCCTCTGTCTTTAAGTTGCTATCTTGCTTTGTATTGGCTTGAAATATGGATACCCATATAAACTTCTGCTCAAAAGTTAATGCAATAACTAGAATTCTTAACATAAGATATTCTGCGACCATTGACAAGCAGGTCAAGATCAACGTACGCAGACTGCCGAAGTGACCTTTTACTCAATTCTCAGATGACGCCCACCAGGATACATAATCCCCTACTTACCTAGATCCATGGTTCCCACCAGGATACACAGTTACTTGCTGATCTAAATATATTGTCCTCTTCCTGCCAGAATATATATTATAGGGTTCAGTGTATACCAGGAAAAAAGTTCCCTTGCTTAATGGGCAGTAAAATTCCCATTTTCAATATAATTCTTGATCCCTTCTCACCAACCAGGATACAAGGTTCATCAAGCTCCAGGATACATGATCTTCCACGCACCAAGTTATTCAGTAATTTTCAGGCAGGACTGCTTGATCTTCCAGGCTGCCCGGCCCACTGTCACCCCTCCCACCAAACACATTATTCCCTAGCCCACTTCCACCCTCCCTCCAACCACCACGCTGCCCTGCCACAATCACGCGAATTCCTGAGAGTTGTGGACTCCTTTGTCTTTCCCCAATCTTCATAACTTTGCATTTGCTGGAGTTAAACTCCAGGAGCCATTTGACAGACCAGGCTTGCAGCCTGTCAAGATCCCCTTGTAGGCTTATCTTATCCTCTTCCACATGTATTCTCCTCATCAGTTTCACATCGTCCGCAAACAGGGACACCTCTGAATGTATCCCTTCCGTCATATCATTCACATATACAAGAAACAGCATTGGACCTAAGACTGATCCTTGTGGAACCCCACTCGACACATGCATCCACTCTGACACCTCGTCTCCGACCAACACACGTTGTTTCCTTCCTGTCAGGTACACCCTGATCCATTGCAGTACTTTCCATCCTATTCCTGTCTGCTCCTCTAGTTTTTCAACAAGTCTCTTGTGTGGAATTGTGTCGAGAACCTTCTTATAGTCCAAGAAGATGCAGTCTACCCATCCCTTTCTCTCCTGTCTTACTTCTGTTACCTTGTCATAGAACTCAAATAGGTTAGTGATGAAGGATTTCCTTCCCCTGAAGCTGTGTTGGTTGTCATGTATTAGTCCATTCCGTTCTAGGTGCTCCATCACTCTTTTCCTGATAATCTTCTCCATAACTTTACATCCAATACCTGTCAAGGACACTGGTCTGTAGTTTAGTGCAGCCTGTCTGTCTCCTTTCTTAAAATTAGGACTACATTTAC
>WNWK01022662.1:0-32174 GCA_009830355.1 Cherax destructor
AGGCTGCAACCCATCCCTTGATGCAGAAGACTGCCCCCACCCCAGACTCACAAGCGTCAATCAAAAAAGGAAAATGGTTTTGAAAAGTTCTAATAACAGGCCCAAAAGCAACAAAAAAACTTTTTTTACATTCGGGACTGCTTACAGAGTCAAATGCTATGTTTGTGGCTTTCACAGAGACCCACATAAGAGATACTTGGACAATGAAATTGGATCCCGGCTACAACCTATACAGGTGTGACAGAGTGAACAGGAAAAGGGGGGGGTTGGCCTGGAATCGAGCCACTATGTTCAGAACTACTAAATGCCTCAAATGAGGGAAGTTATTTTTATTAGCAAAAAGGTCGAGAATCAAACCTGGTCATCGTGGGGTTCACAAGCCCCCGGATGCAACGCCCCAGCAATTCCAGGAACAGCTTCTGAAATTGACCACTGTCTGAAAAATTTCCAGCTCCTGCCCCCAACATCTTGCTACTGGGGGATTTCAACCTCAGGCACCTAAAAAGGGGGAACATTGCAACAATGTGGTGGGGGAGAGATAACACCATGAGGCAGCCGATGAAAATTCACACATGCATGAACTTTTTAAAATTTTGCACCGTTTCCTTAAACCAGCAATAGTAGAGCCCACAAGATTAGAGAATACGCTGGACTCATTCACCAACAATGATGATCTGATACGAAAAAGTCATCATATCAAAACAATATACTCCCGATCACAAAAATAATAGAGGTCCAGAACCCAAACATGGGGGGGCCCCAGATCAACAAAATGTGATCAGCCGTGAGGGAGCTTTTTTCCCAAAATTTAACTTCAATAACAAACATAAGGTGGGACCAAGTAAACCAAGTCCTAAATGATATAAACTGGGAAGATTGCCTCACCCCGGGATCCCAACCTATGTCTAGAACAAATTAACTTGTGGTACTTGAGGTTTGCTCAAGGCAAATTCTTAAGGAAAAGGGAGGAGAAGATGCAACCAGAAAGAGAGAGGCGTCCCTATACAGGCAACACAGAATAACGGAGGTTCAGGAGGCCAAATTCTGAAATACGTAGGAGACACTAGTCAGAGAAATAGCAAACATCGAATTAAAACTAAAGGAATCTTATAGGAATCAAGAGACACGGGGAAAAACTAAGAGCCAAATAAATTGAGAAACCCTAAGTTTTTTTTTCCCATGCAAAATCAAAGTCGATAACAAAAACCAGTATTGGGCCCCTACTTAAACCGGATGGATCCTACACAGATGACAGCAAGGAAATGAGTGAGTTACTTAATCCAGTATGACTCAGTCTTTAGCGAGCCACTAACCAGACTGAAAATCGAAAACCTAAATGATTTTTTTATGAGAGTGCCACAGAACTTGACAGATGCATGCCTTTCTGACATCATCACGACGCCAAATGACTTCGAAAAGGCAATAAATGACATGCCCATGCACTCCGCTCCAGGCCCAGACTCATGGAACTCCGTGTTCATCAAGAACTGCAAGAAGCCCCTATCACATGCTTTTAACATCCTATGGAGAGGGAGCATGGACACTGGGATCGTCCCGCAGCTACTAAAAACAACAGACATAGCCCCGCTCCACAAAGGGGGCAGTAAAGCAATAGCAAAGAACTACAGACCAATTGCGCTAATGTCCCATATAAAAATCTTTGAAAGGGTTCTAAGAAGCAAGATCGCCACCCATCTTGATACCCATCAATTGCACAACCCAGGACAGCATGAGTTTAGAGCAGGCCGCTCCTGTCTGTCCCAACTACTGGACCACTACGACAAGGTCCTGGATGCTCTAGAAGATAAACAGAATGCAGATGTTATATACACAGATTTTGCAAAAGCCTTTGACAAGTGTGACCATGGTGTAATAGCACACAAAATGCGTGATAAAGGCATAACAGGAAAAGTTGGTAGATGGATCTATAATTTCCTAACACGTAGAACACAAAGAGTAGTAGTCAACAGAGTAAAGTCTGAGGCAGCTACTGTGAAAAGCTCTGTTCCACAAGGCACAGTCTCGAGAAAAGTTTAGCTTTAACTAATGAGCGGGATGGTTGAGGGGAAAGGCGGTCCCATTATTATATGTGCCATGGCGGCACTCTACCCATTTGAGGTGGAAGCCTAGTCCTGAGCCCTCTTGGGGTGGGGGTGTTGCATGCAAAGAGTATGTAACCTTTATTCGGAGCATGTTAAACACACCCACATAGGCTCCCCTCCAACCAGCGAACCATCGTTAAGGGTTTGGTGATGGGGCCCCATCAGCAAATCAACGACTCGGTTCAGCCAATTAAAATGCGAGTTTAACAATGACAAAGGTGACGTGGATATCACTCGCGGTTTGTCATTGGAATTCCTGCATAGAGCTGGTTGTGGAAAGTTGTGTCTTTTGGCTGCTGCTTAGCCTAGACAACTGTGGCGTGCACTAAATACTACTCCTTTGTATATAGTGTACATATGTGTAAACAGCACTTTGTTATACTTGGTGAAGGAAAAGACAAAAGTCTTATATAATCATAATTACTTGGTGAAGGAAAAGACAAAAGTCTGGAATTAATCTAACTGATTTTTGAAGGAAATACAATTTCAATACATCTTCTACTGTGTTTCTTTGCTCCAAGCTCCCTTTTACACTCAGGTTAACAGGCCATTGAACCTGAGGTTGTTTATGCTGAACTTAGCTTCAGTAGAAAGGGAGATTTGTGACTGTTTTGGAGGATCTATTGATGGTCCCCAGTTATGGTCGATTTTCTATCTCCTTGTTCCTGACGCTGTGTTGCTGTTGTCTGTTATATTGCTGTTCTGTGAATTGGTCATTTTACTGGTCAATCAAGCTGTTCTGATTGTCAGTTTGTTAGAGAAGCTAGCTTATGAGAAGTTCAGTCGGACACTGGTTGAGTCGAGTCTTAGAGTTACCTGGAGATCACTCATACACACATATATTCTTATTTGCATATATCTGTATTATTGTAATTACTGACTTTGTACCTGATGGTACTTCAGAGTCATTTGGATATATGTGCCCTCAACACAGCATTATTGTATATGAGAGCAGTGTAGGAGCTAACCTCCTAATTAACCTCCTAATATATTACTTAATGAACATCCTGATCATATGTACATATATTTAATTTGAAACCCTAGACACTCACTTTGATAATAAACCTTTTAAATATATTTCGTTAGTTAGTACCCTATCAGTTGCAATCCTCTTAAGATATATAATATGTCGGATAACTGGACCAGGATACTGACTTTGTTGCAAAAGCCCAGTAACAGGCTGGATGCTAGAAGGGCTATCCTTTCTAGTGTTCACTGGAGATGTCTATTACTAATAGATATAGTGTCATTTTGTAACACTGCTACTGGTGGTGGCGCTGCTGGTGCTGCTGCTGCTACTGGTGGTGCTGGTGCTGTTGGTGCTGGTGCTGCTGGTACTGCTGCTAGTGCTGGTGCTGGTGCTGCTTCTGCTGCTGCTGCTGCTGGGGCTAGTGCTGCTGGTGCTTGTGCTGCTGGTACTGCTAGTGCTGGTGCTGCTAGTGTTGCTGCTTGTGCTGCTTCTGCTGCTGGGGCTGGTGCTGCTGGTGCTGGTTCTGCTGGTGCTGCTGCTTCTAGTGCTGGTGCGGCTGCTGCTGATGGTGCTGCTGCTGGTACTGCTGGTGCCGGTGGTGGTGGTGGTTCTGCTGCTGGTACTGCTGGTGGTGCTGCTGTTGATAATGCAGCTGGTGCTGCTGCTGGTTCTGGTGGTGCTGCTGCTGGTTCTGGTGCTGCTTCTGGTTCTGGTGCTGCTGGTGCTGAACTCAGGTAAAAATACCACTAACAGACACAGACATTGTTGTTACTAGCCAGAGGGAAGACGCTGCACAGCACCCTCCTCTGCTGGTGCTGCTGGTGCTGCTGGTGGTGCTGCTGCTGGTGGTGCTGGTGGTGCTGCTGCTGATGCAGCTGGTGCTGCTGGTGGTGGTGGTGGTGGTGCTGGTGGTGCTGCTGCTGGTTCTGGTGGTGGTGTGCTGCTGGTGGTGGTACTGCTGCTGGTGGTGCTGCTGCTGTTACTGCTGGTGGTGGTGCTGGTGGTGCTGCTGGTTCTGGTGCTGCTGCTGCTGATGCAGCTTGTGCTGCTGGTTCTGGTGCTGCTGCAGCTGCTGGTTCTGGTGCTGCTGCTGTGCTGCTGCTGTTTCTGGTGCTGCTTCTGATGCTGGTGGTGCTGGTGCTGCTGGTGCTGCTGCTACTGCTGGTTCTGGTGCTGGTGATGCTGCTACTGCTGGTGCTGCTACTGCTGGTTCTGGTGCTGGTGATGCTGCTACTGCTGGTGCTGCTACTGCTGGTTCTGGTGCTGCTGCTGTTGCTGCTGCTGCGCTGGTTCTGGTGCTGCTGGTGCTGGTACTGCTGGTTCTGGTGCTGCTGCTGTGCTGCTGCTGTTTCTGGTGCTGCTTCTGATGCTGGTGTGCTGGTGCCGCTGGTGCGCTGCCACGCTGGTTCCTGGGCTGGTGATGCTGCTACTGCTGGTGCTGCTACTGCTGGTTCTGGTGCTGGTGATGCTGCTACTGCTGGTGCTGCTACTGCTGGTTCTGGTGCTGCTGCTGTTGCTGCTGCTGCTGCTGGTTCTGGTGCTGCTGGTGCTGGTACTGCTGGTTCTGGTGCTGCTGGAGCTGCTGGTGCTGTTGCTGCTACTGGTGCTGCTGTTGGTACTGCTGCTTCTGGTGCTGGTGCTGCTGGTGCTGTTGGTGATGCTGCTTGTGCTGCTGGTGGTGTTGCTGCTTCTAGTGCTGGTGCTGCTAGTGCTGCTGCTGATGCTGCAGCAGCTGGTTCTGGTGCTGCTGCTGCTGATGCAGCTGGTGGTGCTGCTGCTGGTGGTGGTGGTACTGCTGCTGCTGGTTCTGGTGCTGGTGCTGCTGGTACTGATGCTGATGCTGCTGGTGCTGCTGATGGTGTTACTGCTTCTAGTGCTGGTGCTTCTAGTGCTGCTGCTGCTGCTGCTTCTGGTGCTGGTGCTGCTGGTACTGATGCTGATGCTGCTGGTGCTGCTGGTGGTGTTGCTGCTTCTAGTGCTGGTGCTGCTAGTGCTGCTGCTGATGTTGCAGCAGATGGTTCTGGTGCTGCTGCTGCTGATGCAGCTGGTGGTGCTGCTGCTGGTGGTGGTGGTACTGCTGCTGCTGGTTCTGGTGCTGGTGCTGCTGGTACTGATGCTGATGCTGCTGGTGCTGCTGATGGTGTTACTGCTTCTAGTGCTGGTGCTGCTAGTGCTGCTGCTGATGTTGCAGCAGATGGTTCTGGTGCTGCTGCTGCTGATGCAGCTGGTGCGCTGGTTCTGGTGCGCTTCTGCGCTGGTTCTGGTGCGCTGCACGCTGCTGCGGCCGCTGCGCTGTTCGGGCTGGTGCTGCTGGTGGTGCTGCTGCTGGTGGTGGTACTGCTGCTGCTGGTTCTGGTGCTGGTGCTGCTGGTACTGATGGATGCCGCTGGTGCCGCTGATGGTGTTACCTTCAGTGCTGGTGCTGCAGTGCCGCTGCCGCTGCGCTTCGGTGCTGGTGCTGCTGGTACGATGCTGATGCTGCTGGTGGTGTTGCTGCTTCTAGTGCTGGGCTGTAGTGCTGCTGCTGATGTTGCAGCAGATGGTTCTGGTGCTGCTGCTGCTGATGCAGCTGGTGATGCTGGTTCTGGTGCTGCTTCTGCTGCTGGTTCTGGTGCTGCTACTGCTGCCGTGCGCTGCTGCGCTTCGGTGCTGTGCTGGTGCGCGGGTGCTGCTGGTGGTTACCGCTGCTGCTGGTTCTGGTGCTGGTGCTGCTGGTACTGATGCTGATGCTTCTGGTGCCGCTGGTGCCGCCCGGCTGCGCTGGTTCCTGGTGCTGGTGCCGCTTCTGGTGCTGGTGGGCTGGTGCTACCGCTGGTTCTGGGCTGGGCCGCTGGGCCGCTGGTGCCGCACCGCTGCTGGTTCTGATGCTGGTGCGCTGCCGTTGCTTGGTTCGAGCCGCTGCTGCTTCTGGTTCGGTGCTGGTGCTGGTTCTGGTGCGCTGGGCTGGTGCGCTGGTGCTGTTGCTGCTGCTTGTACTGCTGGTTGGTGCTGCTGGTGGTGCTGGTGGTGCTGGTGATGCTGCTGGTGCTGATGGTGGTGCTGCTGCTGCTGGTTCTGGTGATAGTGCTGCTGCTGTGCTGCTGCTGCTTCTGATGCCGCTGCTGCTGCTGCTCCGGTGTTGGTGCTGCTGCTGCTGCTTCTGGTGCTGGTGCTTGGTTATGCAGGTTTCGCAGACAAATACGTAATATATAGCTATTGGAGAAGTGTGCCATAAATTTCAGGTAATTAGGAAAACAGTAATAATAATGTATAACCTTTAGATAAATGTAAATTATAATTTTAGAAATATGCTGTCCTTTTGGGGAATACTGTAAAGAAGTTTAAGTGGTGAAATAGAGAAACCAGCTAGAGATTTATTTGCCAAAGTTTTGTGGTGAGGTGTAGGCGTCGTGGGTTACACATGTGCGGCATGGATAGCGGCTGGCGAGACGGAGCCTGTGTTCAGCTAAGTTTGTGATGTTGTATTCCCTTGTGTAGCTAACTCCCGCCAGGCTCTTTTAATGGTGTACGTACACACCCTGGGCTCGACATGGTCGGGCCCTAAGGGACGAGTGTGAACTGAAGAAATAGGAGGAGATGTGTTCGGGAGGACGGGAGTGGTGGCTTGGCTGACCGCTTAGTGTATTGTTTTGTTTTTTTTGACCACCCGGCCGCCTTCTCCGTCCTGTACTGTTTTTGAGGGGGTTTGGCTAATTGATTTGTGAAGAGGCGTGTTTGGACTGTATATAGTTTAATATAAGTAAATAAATGTATATTTTCTTACCTAGAATTTTGGGTGGAACCTTCTGATACCCTAACCCAGTGGAGCACTAAACCACACGGGTAACACCGTAGCTTTGTTTATGGGGATAGAACTGAAGGCCTAGTTTTACAGGGGTTTTGTGTAACTTTTACCCTTTGCCCTTAGACAAGGCATTAGGCCTCAGGGAAACCCCAATTTCTGCGTAACAGTGCTGCTGCTGGTTCTGGTGCTGCTTCTGATGCTGGTGATGCTGGTGCTGCTTCTGGTTCTGGTGCTGCTTCTGGTGCTGGTGATGCTGCTACTGCTGGTGGTGCTGGTGGTGGTGGTGGTGCTGGTTCTGGTGCTGCTGCTGGTGGTGCTGTTGCTGCTGCTGCTGGTTCTGGTGCTGCTGGTTCTGGTACTGCTGGTTCTGGTGCTGCTGGTGCTGGTGCTGCTGGTGCTGTTGCTGCTGCTGGTGCTGCTGCTTGTACTGCTGCTGCTTGTACTGCTGCTGCTGGTGCTGGTGCTGCTGGTGATGCTGCTGGTGCTGCTGGAGGTGTTGCTGCTTCTAGTGTTGGTGCTGCTAGTGCTGCTGCTGATGTTGCAGCAGCTGGTTCTGGTGCTGCTGCTGCTGATGAAGCTGGTGCTGCTGGTTCTGGTGCTGCTTCTGCTGCTGGTTCTGGTGCTGCTGCTACTGCTGCTGCTGTGCTGCTGCTGCTTCTGCTGCTGGTGGTGGTGCTGCTGGTTGTGGTGGTTGTGCTGCTGCTGCTGGTTCTGGTGCTTCTGATACTGATGCTGATACTGCTGGTGCTGCTGGTGCTGCTGGTGCTGCTGTTGTTGCTGCTGCTGTGCTGGTTCTGGTTCTGGTGCTGGTGCTGGTGCTGCTTCTGGTGCTAGTGGTGCTGGTGCTGCTGTTACTGCTGGTTCTGGTGCTGGTGCTGCTGGTGCTGCTACTGCTGGTGCTGGTGCTGCTGGTGCTGCTGGTTCTGATGCTAGTGCTGCTGCTACTGTTGCTTCTGGTTCTGGTGCTGCTGCTGGTTCTGATGCTGGTGCTGCTGGTGCTGCTGATGCTGCTGGTGCTGCTGGTGCTGCTGGTGCTGCTGCTGCTGTGCTGGTGCTGGTGCTGGTGCTGGTGGTGCTGGTGCTGCTGCTACTGCTAGTTCTGGTGCTGGTGCTGCTGCTACTGCTGGTGCTGGTGCTGCTGCTGCTGGTTCTGATGCTGGTGCTGCTATGAAAAAGGGAAAGCATCTTATAAAAATGGGGAAAAATGTGATAAGAAATGAGAAGTAGATGAAGAGAATAATTAATAATGGAACAGTAGGTAATGAGGGGATGAAGGAAGATGATGACACAACTGGAAGGTAGAGACAAACAGTAGGTAATGAGGACATGAAGGAAGATGATGACACAACTGGAAGGTAGAGACAAACAGTAGGTAATGAGGACATGAAGGAAGATGATGACACAACTGGAAGGTAGAGACAAACAGTAGGTAATGAGGACATGAAGGAAGATGATGACACAACTGGAAGGTAGAGACAAACAGTAGGTAATGAGGACATGAAGGAAGATGATGAACAACTGAAGGAGAGACAAACAGTAGGTAAGAGGACATGAAGGAAGATGATGCACAACTGGAAGGTAGAGACAACAGTAGGTAATGAGGACATGAAGGAAGATGATGACACAACTGGAAGGTAGAGACAAACAGTAGGTAATGAGGACATGAAGGAAGATGATGACACAACTGGAAGGTAGAGACAAACAGTAGGTAATGAGGACATGAAGGAAGATGATGACACAACTGGAAGGTAGAGACAAACAGTAGGTAATGAGGACATGAAGGAAGATGATGACACAACTGGAAGGTAGAGACAAACAGTAGGTAATGAGGACATGAAGGAAGATGATGACACAACTGGAAGGTAGAGACAAACAGTAGGTAATGAGGACATGAAGGAAGATGATGACACAACTGAAGGTAGAGACAAACAGTAGGTAATGAGGCATGGGGTGAGACAAACAAGAAAAATAGGTAATGAGGACATGAAGGAAGATGATGACACAACTGGAAGGTAGAGACAAACAGTAGGTAATGAGGACATGAAGGAAGATGATGACACAACTGGAAGGTAGAGACAAACAGTAGGTAATGAGGACATGAAGGAAGATGATGACACAACTCGAGCTAAGCAGCACTCAACAACAGTAGGTAATGAGGACATGAAGGAAGATGATGACACAACTGGAAGGTAGAGACAAACAGTGGTAATGAGGACATGAGGAAGATGATGACACAACTGGAGTAGAGACAAACAGTAGGTAATGAGACATAAAAGATGCTACCTTAGAGCACAAACATGGTAATACTGGGCCATTACACAACTGGGTACAAACATGCTAATGGGCTAAATTCCCTACACAACACACTGCTATCTAACAATGTTCTTCCAGCCTCCTTCCTCTCCTTCACTTACACCTTCTTACTTTCCCTCACACACACTGCTACTCCCTTACACACTGCTACTCCCTTACACACACACTGCTACTCCCTTACACACACACTGCTACTCCCTTACACACTGCTACTCCCTTACACACACACTGCTACTCCCTTACACACACACTGCTACTCCCTTACACACACACTGCTACTCCCTTACACACACACTGCTACTCCCTTACACACATACTGCTACTCCCTTACACACATACTGCTACTCCCTTACACACATACTGCTACTCCCTTACACACATACTGCTACTCCCTTACACACACACTGCTACTCCCTTACACACATACTGCTACTCCCTTACACACACACTGCTACTCCCTTACACACACACTGCTACTCCCTTACACACACACTGCTACTCCCTTACACACACACTGCTACTCCCTTACACACACACTGCTACTCCCTTACACACATACTGCTACTCCCTTACACACACTGCTACTCCCTACACACAACTGCTACTCCCTTACACACACACTGCTACTCCCTTACACACAACTGCTACTCCTTACACACATACTGCTACTCCTTACACACACTGCTACCCCTTACACACACACTGCTACTCCCTTACACACATACTGCTACTCCCTTACACACAACTGCTACCCCTTACACACATACTGCTACTCCTACACACAACTGCTACTCCTTTACACACATACTGCTACTCCCTTACACACACACTGCTACTCCTTACACACACACTGCTACTCCCTTACACACAACTGCTACTCCCTTCACACACACTGTACTCCCTTACACACACACTACTCCTTACACACATACTGCTACTCCTTACACACAACTGCTACTCCCTTACACACATACTGCTATCCCTTACACACAACTGCTACTCCTTACACACACTGCTACTCCCTTACACACACATGCTACTCCTTCCATGTACACACATACTGCTACTTCCTCTTACACACATACTGCTACTCCTTTACACATCTGCTATCCCTTACACAATACTGCTACTTACACACTGCTACTTACACACATACTGCTATCCTTACACACACACTGCTACTCCTTACACATACTGTATTCCCTTACACACAACTGCACTCACTCTTCACACACCATGCTTACTCCGTTACACACATACTGCTCTCTTACAAAGTCTATGTCCTACAACAGTACTGCTTCCGTACACAGCTGTTCGTTACAACATGCACTGTCCCTTCACAATGCTGAGCTTCTTTACAAAGCACTCATGTGCTTCTTAAACATCTGTTATGTACAACAGTGCTCTCCCTTACACTCACAGTATGTGTGTCTGAAGGATCAGTGTGTGTGAAGGAGCAGTGTGTGTGTGAAGGCAGTGGTGGTGAAGGAGCAGTGTGTGTGTGAAGGAGCAGTGTGTGTGAAGGAGCAGTGTGTGTGTGTGTGAAGGAGCAGTGTGTGTGTGGAAGGAGGTGAGTGTGTGTGTGAAGGAGCAGTGTGTGTGTGAGCAGTGTGTGTGTGTGAAGGAGCAGTGTGTGATGTGTGAAGGGCAGGTGTGTGAAGGAGCAGTGTGTGTGAAGGAGCAGTGTGTGTGTGTGTGAAGGAGCAGTGTGTGTGAAGAGCAGTGTGTGTGTGAAGGAGCAGTGAGTTGCAGTTGTTTAAGACCAGATCTGGTGTAGCAAAATAGAGTTATAATGGGTCCAGGGACTGGACCCCAAAGTTTGATAGCTGAGCAAGTTCAAAGGTAATGAACTAACAAGCTACAAAGGTAATGAACTCACAAGTTACAAAGGTAATGAAACATGTAAGTAAATTTACTTACTTACGTTTATACATGGTTACAATCATGAACAAATTATAACGCAATGAACACTTCACTAGTCTACACCCAGTCACAACTGTAATGAGTTCTTGGTGCAAATTTTATTGTTGGGTCACACATACACACTTACATATACACATACACACACACACATACACATACACACACATATATACATAAAGGTTTGCGACAAGGCTAGTTCCACAACTCAGGGGTCAGTCCTATGAAGAAAGGTTGAGGGAAATAGGACTAACAACACTGGAGGAAAGAAGGGTCAGAGGAGACATGATAACGACATACAAAATACTGCGGGGAATCGACAAGGTAGACAGGGACAGGATGTTCCAGAGAGGGAACACAGAAACAAGGGGACACAACTGGAAGCTGAAGACTCAGATGAGTCAAAGGGATGTTAGGAAGCATTTCTTCAGCCACAGAGTAGTCAGGAAGTGGAATAGTCTAGAGAAAGATATAGTGGAGGATGGAACCATACATAGTTTTAAGACGAGGTATGATAGAGCTCATGGAGCAGGGAGAGCAGAGACCCAGTAGCGGACAGCGAAGAGGCGGGGCCAGGAGCTGAGTCTCGACCCCTGTAACCACAATTAGGTGAGTACAATTAGGTGAGTACACACACACGCACACACAACAGGCCCAGCCTTCAATCGACATGTGCACAGGACAAAAAGGCAATCAACACGCGCACACACACACACACACACACACACACACACACGTGTCAATGCTTTATTTACAGGAAGCAAAGTCAGGGTATTTTTCCAGAATGGTCTGTAATATACCACTGTGGATAAAATACTTTGACATATCTTGAACATTTCTGAGTGAGTTGTCTCTGAATTCATTAATTTTATCGCACTCCAGTACATAATGACGCAGGGTGTGACAATAATCCAACTGGCAAAGTTTACATCTTGTTTGGTCTACATCTGGTGGTGGTGATTTAACCTGCCAAAGATACTTGTAACCCAGCCGGAGGCGGGCGGTGGTGACATCCAAGAGTCTGCTTATTTTGTTGGATGCACCATAGACATGTGGCTCCTCCTGCATGATAGAATGATGATAGATGGACTGACTGGTGTCAATCTCCCTGAGTCTTAAGTCAATAAAATTCAGTTCTAGTTCTTTTCGTATTATTGTTCTCAAACTGCTAACTGACAAGCCAAGATTGTAATCTACCCCTCTTTGAAAGCATAAAACTTAGCCATTTTATCAGTTCTATCATGCATCTGAAGACCAATGTGAGATGGAATCCACAGCATGTGCACTCTGACTCTACTTTCCAGAATCCTACCATACCTGTGTCTGGCTTCTGACACGAGCATGCTACAAGTTATACTTGATGAGTTGAGAGCATTTATGGATGACAGAGAATCAATTACAATTAGAGAGTCAACCTTAGATACATGGACGCATTTGAGTGCAAGGAGTATGGCAAACAGTTCTGTCTGAAGGGTAGAGGCCCAGTTATTGATGCGTGCTCCAATTTCTTTAAGAGAGCCATCACTCTGTATGACAACAGCAGCACTACCAGCTGCACCAGTGGATTGGTGAACTGAACCATCAACGTAAATAATTTGTGAGAGAGTGTGCTGTTTGGCTAAATTATCAATACAGCTTAAGGCATCATGTTTGGCTTCAAGGCGAAGCTTTGGTTGTGATTTAAGAAGTAGTTTGGGGGGAACAGTGTGTGTGTGAAAGAGCAGTGTGTGTGTGAAGGAGCAGTGTGTGTGTGTGTGAAGGAGCAGTGTGTGTGAAGGAGCAGTGTGTGTATGAAGGAACAGTGTGTGTGTGAAGGAGCACACACTGCTCCTTCACACACATACACTGCTCCTTCACACACACACTGCTCCTTCACACACACACTGCTCCTTCACTCATACACTGCTCCTTCACACACACACTGCTCCGTCACACACACACACTGCTCCGTCACACACACACACTGCTCCTTCACACACACACTGCTCAATCACACATACACTGCTCCATCACACACACACTGCTCCATCACACACACACTGCTCCTTCATACACACAATGCTCCTTCACACACATACACTGCTCCTTCACACACATACACTGCTGCTTCACACACATACACTGCTGCTTCACACACATACACTGCTGCTTCACACACACACACTGCTCCATCACACACACACTGCTCCTTCATACACACACTGCTCCTTCACACACATACACTGCTCCTTCACACACATACACTGCTCCTTCACACACATACACTGCTCCTTCACACACATACACTGCTCCTTCACACACATACACTGCTGCTTCACACACATACACTGCTGCTTCACACACACACACTGCTCCATCACACACACACACTGCTCCTCCACACACACACACTGCTCCTTCACACACTGCTCCTTCACACACACTGCTCCATCACACACACACACTGCTCCTCACACACACACACTGCTCCTCCACACACACACACACTGCTCCTTCACACACACACACTGCTTCTTCACACACACTGCTCCTTCACACACACACTGCTCCTTCACACACACACACTGCTCATTCACACACACTGCTCCGTCACACACACACACTGCTCCTTCCCCAGCACACACTGCTCCTTCACACACACACACTGCTCCTCACACACTGCTCCTTCACACACACACACTCCCATCCCACACACACACTGCTCCGTCACCCCACACACTGCTCCTCACACACACACACTGCTCCTTCACACACACACACTGCTCCTTCACACACACACACTGCTCCTTCACACACACACACTGCTCCTTCACACACACTGCTCCTTCACACACACACTGCTCCTTCACACACACACTGCTCCTTCACACACACACACTGCTCCTTCACACACACACTGCTCCGTCACACACACACACACTGCTCCGTCACACACACTGCTCCTTCACACACACTGCTCCTCCACACACACACTGCTCCGTCACACACACACACACTGCTCCTTCACACACTGCTCCTTCACACACACTGCTCCTCCACACACACACTGCCCGTCACACACACACACTGCTCCGTCACACACACACACTGCTCCTCACTCACACACACTGCTCCTTCACACACACTGCTCCTCCACACACTGTCCTCACACACACACTGCTCGTCACACACACACACTGCCTCACACCACCCTGTCCTCACACACACACACTGCTCCTTCACACACACACACTGCCCTTCACACACACACTGCTCCTCCACACACACACACTGCCTGTCACACACAACACTGCTCCTTCACACACACACACTGCTCCTCCACACACACACTGCTCCTCACACACACACACTGCTCTCCACACACACACACTGCCCTCACACACACACTGCTCCTTCACACACACACTGCTCCTTCACACACACACACTGCTCCTTCACACACACACACTGCTCCACACACACACACTGCTCCTCACACACACACGTCCTTCACACACACTGCTCCTCACACACACACACTGCTCCTTCACACACACACTGCTCCTTCACACACACACACTGCTCCTTCACACACACACACTGCTCCTCCACACACACTGCTCCTTCCACACACACACTGCTCCTTCACACACAACACTGCTCCTTCACACACACACTGCTCCTCACACACACACTGCCCTCCCACACACACACACTGCTCCTTCACACACACTGCCTCACACACACACCGCTCCTTCACACACACACACTGCTCCTTCACACACACACTGCTCCCACACACACAGCCACACACATGCTCCTTCACACACACACACTGCTCCTTCACACACACACTGCTCCTGTCACACACACATTCACACACCGCCTCCTCCACACACACACACTGTCCGTCACACACACGTTCACACACTGATCACACACTGCTCCACACACACACACACTGCTCCTCATACACCACTGCTCCTTCACACACACACACTGCTCTCGCACACACACAACACTGTCTCCGTCCACACACACACTGTTCCTGTCTACACACACACACATCGCTCTGTCACACACACTACACTGCTCTGTCACACACACGTCGTTCACACACAACTGCTCTGTCACACACACACACTGCCCGTCACAACACACTGTCTCCACACACACAACTGCTCTGTCACACACTAACCGTCTACTACCACTGCTCGTACACCACACATGCTCAAACCCACACCTGCTCACACACCTGGGTATGGACGTGTCTGGGTATGGACGGGTCTGGGTATAGACGGGTCTGGGTATGGACGGGTCTGGGTATGGACGGGTCTGGGCATGGACGGGTCTGGGTATGGACGGGTCTGGGTATGGACGGGTCTGGGTATTAACGGGTCTGGGTATGGAGGGGTCTTGGTATGGACGGGTCTATGTATGGACGTGTCTGGGTATGGACGGGCTCTGGGTATGGACGAGTTTGGTATGGACCGGTCTGGGTATTAACGGGTCTGGGTATGGACGGGTCTTGGTATGGACGGGTCTGGGTATGGACGGGTCTGGGTATGGACGTGTCTGGGTATGGACGGGTCTGGGTATGGACGGGTCTGGGTATGGACGGGTCTGGGTATAGACGGGTCTGGGTATGGACGTGTCTGGGTATGGACGGGTCTGGGTATGGACGGGTCTGGGTATGGACGGGTCTGGGTATGGATGGGTCTGGGTATGGACGGGTCTGGGTATGGACGTGTCTGGGTATGGACGGGTCTGGGTATAGACGGGTCTGGGTATGGACGTGTCTGGGTATGGGGGTCTGGGTATGGACGGGTCTGGGTATGGTGGGTCTGGGTATAGACGGGTCTGGGTATGGACGTGTCTGGGTATGGGCGGGTCTGGGTATGGACGTGTCTGGGTATGGATGGGTCTGGGTATGGACGGGTCTGGGTATGGATGCGTCTGAGTATGGACGTGTCTGGGTATGGACGTGTCTGGGTATGGACGTGTCTGGGTATGGACGGGTCTGGGTATGGACGGGTCTGGGTATGGACGGGTCTGGGTATGGACGGGTCTGGGTATAGACGGGTCTGGGTATGGACGGGTCTGGTATGGACGGGTCTGGGTATGGACGGGTCTGGGTATGGACGGGTCTGGGTATAGACGGGTCTGGGTATGGACGTGTCTGGGTATGGACAGGTCTGGGTATGGACGGGTCTGGGTATGGACGGGTCTGGGTATGGAGGTCTGGGTATGGACGGTCTGGATACGTGGTATGACGTGTCTGGTATGGAAGGTCTGGGTATGGACGTGTCTGGGTATGGACGGGTCTGGGTATGGGCGGGTCTGGGTATGGACGGGTCTGGGTATGGACGTGTCTGGGTATGGGCGGGTCTGGTATGGACGGGTCTGGGTATGGACGGGTCTGGGTATGGACGTGTCTGGGTATGGACGGTCTGGGTATGGACGGGTCTGGGTATGGACGGTCTGGGTATGGACGGTCTGGGTATGGACGGTCTGGGTATGGACGGGTCTGGGTATGGACGGTCTGGGTATGGAAGGGTCTGGGTATGGACGGGTCTGGGTATGGACGGTCTGGGTATGGACGGTCTGGGTATGGACGGTCTGGGTATGGACGGGTCTGGGTATGGAAGGGTCTGGGTATGGACGGTCTGGGTATGGACGGTCTGGGTATGGACGGTCTGGTATGGCGGGTCTGGGTATGGACGGGTCTGGGTATGGACAGGGTCTGGGTATGGACGGGTCTGGGTATGGACGGGTCTGGGTATGGACGGGTCTGGGTATGGACGGGTCTGGGTATGGAGGGTCTGGGTAGGCGGGTCTGGTCATGACAGGTCTGGGTAGAGTCTGCTATGACTGTCCTGGTATGACAGGCCTATGGACGTCTGCTAGGAGGTCTGTATGCGTTCGACACGAGGTCCTGACATAACAGTCTTGCATATGGGCACGCTCTTATGTAATAGGCGTAGGTCTGAGATGACAGCAGTCTCTGGCACAGGACGGTCCTGCACAGTGACGTAGTCCCGGCACGTGACCAGCGTCTGTACGTGACCAGCGTCCTGCACAGTGACGGTGCTGAGCAGCTGCACAGTGACAGCGTCTGGCACAGTGACCAGCGTCTGGACAGTGACCAGCGTCTGGCACAGTGACCAGGCAGGGTCCTGGCACGTGACCAGCAGTCCTGGCACAGTGACCAGCAGTCCTGGCACAGTGACCAGCAGTCCTGGCACAGTGACCAGCAGTCCTGGCACAGTGACCAGCAGTCCTGGCACAGTGACCAGCAGTCCTGGCACAGTGACCAGCAGTCCTGGCACAGTGACCAGCAGTCTGGCCCCAGTGACCAGCAGTCCCTTCAATGACCAGCAGTCCTGCACAGTGACCAGCAGTCGTGGCACAGTGACCAGCAGTCTGGCACAGTGACCAGCAGTCTGGCACAAGTGACCACGTCCTGGCACAGTGACCAGCGTCCTTCAACAGTGCACCACAGTACCTGGCACCTGACCACAGTCTGGTCACCTTAGTGACCAGCAGTCCTGCACAGTGACCAGCTCCTGGCACATGACCAGCGTCCTGGCACAGTGACCAGCAGTCCTGGCACCTGACCAGCAGTCCTGGCACAGTGACCAGCAGTCCTGCCAGATAAACGGTTGTACCACATCCATGAGTGTTGGAAATGTATTAAGACAGCTGGTGTCACCAACACCAGCTGTTGTCACCCTCAACACCAGCTGTTGTCACCTTCAATACCAGTTGTTGTCACCTTCAATACCAACTGTTGTAACTTCATACCAGCTGTTATCACCTTCAATACCAGCTGTTGTCACCTTCATCCAGCTTTGTCACCCTCAACACCAGTTGTTGTCACCTTCAATACCAGCTGCTGTCACCTTCAATACCAGCTGCTTGTCACTTCAGTACCAGCTGTTATCACCTTCAATACCAGCTGTTGTCACCTTCAATACCAGCTGCTGTCACCTCAACACCAGTTGTTGTCACCTTCAATACCAGCTGCTGTCACCTTCAATACCAGCTTCTGTCACCTTTAATACCAGCTGCTGTCACCTTCAATACCAGTTGGTGTCACCAGCACCAGCTGTTGTCACCCTCAACACCAGTTGTTGTCACCTTCAATACCAGCTGCTGTCACCTTCAATACCAGCTGTTGTCACCCTCACCCCAGCTGTTGTCACCTTCAATACCAGTTGTTGTCACCTTCAATACCAACTGTTGTGAACTTCAGTACCAGCTGTTATCACCTTCAATACCAGCTGTTGTCACCTTCAATACCAGCTGTTGTCACCTTCAATACCAGCTGTTGTCACCATCAACACCAGTTGTTGTCACCTTCAATACCAGCTGCTGTCACCTTCAATACCAACTGTTGTGAACTTCAGTACCAGCTGTTATCACCTTCAATACCAGCTGTTGTCACCTTCAATACCAGCTGTTGTCACCTCAACACCAGTTGTTGTCACCTTCAATACCAGCTGCTGTCACCTTCAATACCAGCTTCTGTCACCTTTAATACCAGCTGCTTTCACCTTCAATAACAGCTGCTGTCACCTTCAGTACCAGCTGCTGTCACCTTCAATACCAGCTGCTGTCACCTTCAGCACCAGCTGGTGCACCAACACCAGCTGTGGTCTCTTTCAAAACCAGATAGTCACCTTCAACACAGATACAGTCACCTTCAACACCAGATAGTCACCTTCAACGCCAGATATAGTCACCTTCAATACCAGATATACCTGGAGAGGGTTAGGGGGTCAACGCCCCCGCGGCCCGGTCTGTGACAAGTCCTCATGGTGGATCAGGGCCTGATCAACCTGGCTGTTACTGTTGGCCGCAAGCAACCCGACGTACGAACCCCAGCCCAGCTGGTCAGATATTGACTTTAGGTGCCTGTCCAGTGCCTGCTTGAAGACAGCCAGGGGTCTATTGGTAATCCCTTTTATGTATGCTGGGAGGCAGTTGAGCAGTCTTGGGCCCCTGACACTTATTGTGTTGTCTCTTATCGTGCTAGTGGCACCCCTGCTTTTCATTGGGGGGATGTTGCATCGTCTGCCGAGTCTTTTGCTTTCATAGGGAGTGATTTTCGTGTGCAAGTTTGGTACTAATCCCTCTAGGATTTTCCAAGTGTAATAATAATGTATCTCTCCCGCCTGCGTTCTAGGGAGTACAGGTTGAGGAACTTCAAGCGTTCCCAGTAATTGAGGTGGTTTATCGCAGTTATTCGTGCCGTGAAGGTTCTCTGCACATTTTCTAGGTCAGCAATTTCACCTGCCTTGAAAGGTGCAGTTAGTGTGCAGCAATATTCCAGCCTAGATAGAACAAGCGACCTGAAGTGTGTCATCATGGGCTTAGCATCCCTAGTTTTGAAGGTTCTCATTATCCATCCTGTAATTTTTCTAGCAGTTGTGATTGATACAATGTTATGGTCTTTGAAGGTGAGATCTTCCGACATGATCACTCCCAGGTCTTTTACATTAGTTTTTCGCTTTATTGTGTGGATGGAATTTGTTTTACACTCCGATGAAATTTTAATTTCCTCACGTTTTCCATATCGGAGAAATTGAAATTTCTCATCATTGAACTTCATATTGTTGTCTGCATCCCATTTATTAAAGATTTGGTTGATGTTTGCTTGGAGTCTTTCAGTGTCTTCAATGGAGGACACTGTCATGCAAATTCGGGTGTCATCTGCAAAGGAAGACACGGCACTGTGGCTTATATCCCTGTCTATGTCCGATATGAGGATGAGGAACAAGATGGGAGCGAGTACTGTGCCGTGTGGAACAGAGCTTTTTACTGTAGCCGCCTCAGACTTTACTCTGTTGACTACTACTCTTTGTGTTCTATTTGTTAGGAAATTATAGATCCATCTTCCAACTTTTCCTGTTATTCCTTTATCACGCATTTTGTGTGCTATTACACCATGGTCACACTTGACAAAGGCTTTTGCAAAGTCTGTGTATATTACATCTGCATTTTGTTTGTCTTCTAGAGAATCCAGGACCTTGTCGTAGTGGTCCAGTAGTTGGGACAGCAAGAGCGACCTGCTCTAAACCCATGCTTCCCTGGGTTGCGTAAGTGATGGGTATCTAGATTGGTGGCGATCTTGCTTCTTAGAACCCTTTCAAAGATTTTTATGATGTGGGATGTTAGCGCTATTGGTCTGTAGTTCTTTGCTATTGCTTTACTGCCCCCTTTGTGGAGTGGGGCTATGTATGTTGTTTTTAGTAACTGCGGGACGATCCCAGTGTCCATGCTCCCTCTCCATAGGATGTTAAAAGCATGTGATAGGGGCTTCTTGCAGTTCTTGATGAACACGGAGTTCCATGAGTCTGGGCCTGGAGCGGAGTGCATGGACATGTCATGCACCAGATATAGTCACCATCAACAACAACATAGTCATCTTCAACACCAGCTGTTGCCATCTTCAACACCAGCTGTTGCCATCTTCAACACCAGCTGTTGCCATCTTCAACACCAGCTGTTGCCATCTTCAACACCAGCTGTTGCCATCTTCAACACCAGCTGTTGCCATCTTCAACAACAGCTGCTGATATCAACAACACCAGCTGTTGCCATCTTCAACACCAGCTGTTGCCATCTTCAACACCAGCTGTTGACATCTTCAACACCAGCTGTTGTTATCTTCAACACCAGCTGTTGCCAGCTTCAACACCAGCTGTTGCCATCTTCAACACCAGCTGTTGCCATCTTCAACACTAGCTGTTGCCATCTTCAACACCAGCTGTTATCATCTTCAACACAGGCTGTTGACATCTTTAACACCAGCTATAATCAACCCAACATGGTTGCTATAATCAACCCAACATGGTTGCTATAATCAACCCAACATGGTTGCTATAATCAACCCAACATGGTTGCTATAATTAACCCAACATGGTTGCTATAATCAACCCAACATGGTTGCTATAATCAACCCAACATGGTTGCTATAATCAACCCAACATGGTTGCTATAATCAACCCAACATGGTTGCTATAATCAACCCAACATAGTTGCTATAATTAACCCAACATGGTTGCTATAATCAACCCAACATGGTTGCTATAATCAACCCAACATGGTTGCTATAATTAACCCAACATGGTTGCTATAATCAACCCAACATGGTTGCTATAATCAACCCAACATGGTTGCTATAATTAACCCAACATGGTTGCTATAATCAACCCAACATGGTTGCTATAATCAACCCAACATGGTTGCTATAATTAACCCAACATGGTTGCTATAATTAACCCAGCATGGTTGCTATAATCAACCCACCATGGTTGCTATAATTAACCCAACATGGTTGCTATAATCAACCCAACATGGTTGCTATAATCAACCCAACATGGTTGCTATAATTAACCCAACATGGTTGCTATAATCAACCCAACATGGTTGCTATAATCAACCCAACATGGTTGCTATAATTAACCCAACATGGTTGCTATAATTAACCCAGCATGGTTGCTATAATCAACCCAACATGGTTGCTATTATCAACCCAACATGGTTGCTATAATCAACCCAACATGGTTGATATAATCAACCCAACATTGTTGCTATAATCAACCCAACATGGTTGCTATAATCAACCCAACATGGTTGCTATAATCAACCCAACATGGTTGCTATAATCAACCCAACATGGTTGCTATTATTAACCCAACATGGTTGCTACTATTAACCCAACATGGTTGCTATTATTAACTCAACATGGTTACTATAATTAACCCAACATGGTTACTATAATTAACCCAACATGGTTGCTATTATCAACCCAACATGGTTACTATAATCAACCCAACATGGTTGCTATTATTAACCCAACATGGTTGCTATTATTAACCGAACATGGTTGCTATTAATAACTCAACATGGTTACTATAATCAACCCAACATGGTTGCTATAATTAACCCAACATGGTTACTATAATTAACCCAACATGGTTGCTATTATCAACCCAACATGGTTACTATAATCAACCCAACATGGTTACTATAATCAACCCAACATCGTTGTTATAATCAACCCAACATGGTTGCTATAATCAACCCAACATGGTTACTATAATCAACCCAACATGGTTGCTATACTTCTTATCAAAGTGTTGCACAACAAGAGCAGATGCAACACTTCTGGTAGTTTCTTGCTCAGGTAAATCCATCCTCAGTGCATTTTATTTCCTGGTGAGACTATTGTTGTTGCAGTGGATTTAGGAAAGACATTAATTGTGATAGTCTCCTTAAGAAGGGTTTTAATGAACCTTATATTAAATGAACACAGGTTCTGTTTACCAGAAAATGATCTTTTTGACTAGAATAATTTAAAGGAGTTTTAGGAGAGCTGGAATACTGTTCTACACTAACAGCTCCACCAAGGCAACTGAAACTGCTCATCTGGAGAGACGACCTTCACTACGTGTATAAGTTCACTACTGTTATAAGTTCAGCAAAGCACCTCAATTATTGGGAAAGTTTGAAGATCCTTGACCTGTACTCCTTGGAGCACAGACGAGATAACACTAAGTGTCAGGGGCCCAAAACTGTTTAGAAGCCTTTCATCATACATAAGGGGGATTTCCAATAGCCCCCTGGCTGTCTTCAGGAGGGAACTGGACAAATACCTATAGTCATTGAAAGCCCAGCAGGGCAGTGATTCTTACATTAAATTGCGTGTGGCCAGCAGTAACAGCCTGGTTGATTAGGCCCTGATCCACGGTGAAGCCAGGTCATGAACCAAGCAGCGGAAGCATGGTCCCCTGGAAGACCCTCCAGGTAGGTACGTGATCAACATAGCTTGCAACTGCAGGTACATGAATAAAAGTACATTAAATATTGTGTTAATAACATAATACTAAGAAGATCTCTCTCTAGTTACCAAGAGGCATTTTAGTCTCATTTCCAAGACATTGGTAGAGGACAGATGATGCTCTTTTGTCTATTCTAAAGAAGAGTTTATGAGAGGAAAGAGCAAGAGAGAAGGGAAGAGGTTTGGCAGAGGAAGAGGTTGGGGAGATGTGTTTTGGTGAGGGGAATGTATCTGAAGAGTGAGAGTAGGGAGGGAGAGGTGGGAGACGGTGTGAAGGTATAGAGGGACGGGGAAAAGAACTTTGTAATGGAGAGAGTTGGTAGGGGACGAGAGGGTGGCAGAACATTTGAAGAAATATGTTAAAGAAGGCAGGAAGGGAAGCAGAGAAAGAATAGGCAAAGGGCAAACCTGCATTCTTCTTTCACGTTTACGAGTCTTAAATATGTAAATGTACTCGAAAGCTCAAGCCAGATGTCTACTGTATAACATATGTTTTGTGTTGGGTGTCTTTTACTCCCTCACTACAAACATGACAACCATTAACAGCTCGTCGTCCTTCGTATGTGGCGGGAACTTACTGTGACTTAAGACAGCTGATAAAGTGACTGAGAAAATAAAATATGACTGTAAAGAAAGAGTTAGCTGGTGTCCCGTGGCTCGTTTGTTGACGCTCTCGCCCCACACACGTGTTCCTGGTTCAATCCTCGGCATGGGTTGAAATATTGGGCATGTTTCACCTAGCAGTAAGTTTGTACATGGGTGTTGGCTGACTGGTGTGGGTGGCATCCTGGGGGACAAGCTTGAAGGACCACATTAGAAATAAGGCACAGTCTCGATGACTTTAGTGGGTTACCCTGTGTGACTAACCCTCCCTACCCTGGGTTATCCTGTGTAGCTAACCTCCCTATCCTGGGTTATCCTGTGTGGCTAACCTCCCTATCCTGGGTTATCCTGTGTTGCTAACCCTCCCTACCCTGGGTTATCCTGTGTGGCTAACCCTCCCTTCCCTGGGTTATCCTGTGTGGCTAGCCCTCCCTACCCTGGGTTATTCTATGTGGCTAACTCTCCCAACCCTGGGTTATCCTATGTGGCTAACCCTCCCTAGCCTGGGTTATCCTGTGTGGCTAGCCTTCCCTTCCCTGGGTTATCCTGTGTGGCTAACCCTCCCTACCCTAGGTTATCCTGTGTGACTAACCTACCTATCCTGGGTTATTATGTGTGGCTAACACTCCCTACCCTGGGTTATCCTGTGTGGCTAACCTTCCCTACCCTGGGTTACCCTGTGTGGCTAGCCCTCCCTACCCTGGGTTATCCTGTGTGGCTAGCCATCCCTACCATGGGTTATAATGGGTGACTAACCTCCCTACCCTGGGTTATCCTGTGTGGCTAACCCTCTCTACCCTGGGTTATCCTGCGTGGCTAGCCCTCCCTAGCCAAGGACCACCAAATCCTACAAAAATCAAGCACCCAGCAGAGCTAGGTGTGTTACCTTGATCCGAGGACATACGGTGGTGTGGATGCCTCTGAGGTAATTTCGACTCCCAGGTTAGTCGCAGTGTTATTGATCAATACCACTTGTTCGTGGTTACATTAATATAAAATACTCTTTGTTGAGGCTAGTACACCAAACAGGGAGTAGAATGAAATTAGCTCAAAGGCACCCACACCACCGTATGTCCTCGGATCAAGGTAACACACCTAGCTCTGCTGGGTGTTTGAATCTTGTAGGATTTGGTAGTCCTGTGGGTTAGAGCGTTATGTGGTTTTCGCTCACCATGAGGCGGGCCAAAACAACATGGGTTCGAGTTCTTGGCTAGTCGCAGTGTTGTTATTGATCAATACCACTCGTTCGTGGTTACACACACACACACACACGCACACACACACACACACACACACACACACACACACACACACACACACACACACACACACACACACAACACACACTATATATATATATATATATATATATATATATATATATATATAAATATATATATATATATATTGTGTGTGTGTGTGTGTGTGTGTGTGTGTGTGTGTGTGTGTATGCATCCACGAACATGTGGTTTTTAAGCAATTAACAAGCTGCAGTTAGCTGAGGATCGAACCCGTGTTATTTTAACCCGCCTCGTGGGAGGCAAGTCAAAATCCACGACTTTCTAACCACTGAACCATCAATGTTACAAACATCATGCACCCTGTAGCACTTTGCATATTTCATGACGCCAGGACATACGTGGCTATGGTAACAACACAGGAGCTGAGTCTCGACCCCTGCAACCACAATTAGGTGAGTACACACACAGATGGGACACAGCAACAAGGACTCACAGTTGGAAGTTGAAGACTCTGATGAATCACAGGGATGTTAGGAAGTATTTCTTCAGTCACAGAGTTGTCAGGAAGTGGAATAGTATGGGAAGTGATGTAGTGGAGGCAAAATCCATACATAGCTTTAAAAATAGGTATGATAAAACTCATGGAGCAGGAAGAGTGACCTAGTAGCGACCAGTGAGGAGGCGAGGCCAGGAGCTGTGAATCGACCCCTGCACCCACAACTAGGTGAGTACACACACAGACTTGAACACCGGAGGGATGTGGGTCGTCTTACTGGTATGTACAAGGTCAGTATTGTCAGGGTACCGCACTCTGGTATGTACAAGGTCAGTAGTGTCAGGGTACCGCACTCTGGTATGTACAAGGTCAGTATTGTCAGGGTACCGGACTCTGGTATGTACAAGGTCAGTAGTGTCAGGGTACCGCACTCTGGTATGTACAAGGTCAGTAGTGTCAGGGTACCGGACTCTGGTATGTACAAGGTCAGTATTGTCAGGGTACCGCACTCTGGTATGTATAAGGTCAGTAGTGTCAGGGTACCGCACTCTGGTATGTACAAGGTCAGTAGTGTCAAGGTACCGCACTCTGGTATGTACAAGGTCAGTATTGTCAGGGTACCGCACTCTGGTATGTACAAGGTCAGTAGTGTCAGGGTACCACACTCTGGTATGTACAAGGTCAGTATTGTCAGGGTACCGGACTCTGGTATGTACAAGGTCAGTAGTGTCAGGGTACCGCACTCTGGTATGTACAAGGTCAGTAGTGTCAGGGTACCGCACTCTGGTATGTACAAGGTCAGTAGTGTCAGGGTACCGCACTCTGGTATGTACAAGGTCAGTATTGTCAGGGTACCACTCTGGTATGTACAAGGTCAGTAGTGTCAGGGTACCGCACTCTGGTATACAAGGTCAGTATTGTCAGGTACCACACTCTGGTATGCAAGGTCAGTAGTGTCAGGGTACCGCACTCTGGTATGTACAAGGTCAGTAGTGTCAGGGTACCGCACTCTGGTATGTACAAGGTCAGTAGTGTCAGGGTACCGCACTCTGGTATGACAAGGTCAGTATTGTCAGGGTACCGCACTCTGGTATGTACAAGGTCAGTAGTGTCAGGGTACCGCACTCTGGTATGTACAAGGTCAGTATTGTCAGGGTACCGCACTCTGGTATGTACAAGGTCAGTATTGTCAGGGTACCGCACTCTGGTATGTATAAGGTCAGTATTGTCAGGTACCGACTCTGGTATGTATAAGGTCAGTATTGTCAGGGTACGCACTCTGGTATGTACAAGGTCAGTATTGTCAGGGTACCGCACTCTGGTATGTACAAGGTCAGTAGTGTCAGGGTACCGCACTCTGGTATGTACAAGGTCAGTAGTGTCAGGGTACCGCACTCTGGTATGTACAAGGTCAGTAGTGTCAGGGTACCGCACTCTGGTATGTACAAGGTCAGTAGTGTCAGGCTACCGCACTCTGGTATGACAAGGTCAGTAGTGTCAGGGTACCGCACTCTGGTATGTACAAGGTCAGTAGTGTCAGGGTACCGCACTCGACTACACTCCCAACACACACAAACAAATCATTTATTCCCAGGATATTCGACTCTGACACTTGTTCGTACAGTATAATAACAACAAAATAAAGTCAGTTGACCAAATGAAATCGCTGGCCCACAGATGGCCCACAGATGGCTCCAACTTCATCCTGTTCCCTATTTGTATGTCTTATAAATAAAGAGGCTTTAAAATGAGCCTATGTAGGTAACAGCTCTTAGCTTGTAAATAAAATTACGAACCCTTAACCTAATCTTGTAAAACTACGCAAAGGAAAGAGATGAGAGAGAGAAAGAGAGAGAGAGAGAGAGAGAGAGAGAGAGAGAGAGAAGAGAGAGAGAGAGAGAGAGAGAGAGAAGGAGGGTGAAGGAGGGTAGAGGGGTGTAGTGTTATCAGGAGTCTAACACCACGACGAACCTGACCTTGTCAGGAACTATAATTCCACCATCCTATGTTAGGTGATGGTGTCCTTGTTCACACTGATGCGGAGAATTACTTCAGAAATGTTATCTTAAAGTAGTAAATACGTACCTGTGAGTGAGTCTCAAGAAGCATAAATAATAGAAGTCCTCAGGTTGTTCTTCAACTCTATATATCCTTGGTTAGGCCTCATCTAGATTATGCTGCACAGTTTTGGTCACCGTATTACAGAATGGATATAAATGCTCTGGAAAACATACAAAGGAGGATGACTAAGTTGATCCCATGTATCAGAAATCTTCCCTATGAGGATAGACTGAGGTCCTGAATCTGCACTTCTCTAAAAGGCGTAGAATTAGGGGGATATGATTGAGGTGTATAAATGGAAAACAGGAATAAATAAAGGTGATTAATAGCATGCTAAAAATATTTAGTATTGACAGGACTCTCAGCAATGGCTTTAAGTTGGATAAATTCAGATTCAGGAAGGATATAGGAAAGCATTGGTTTGGTAATAGAGTTGTCGATGAGTGGAACAAACTCCCGAGTACAGTTATAGAGGCTAAAACGTTGTGTAGTTTTAAAAATAGGCTAGATAAATATATGAGTGGGTGCGGGTGGGTGTGAGTTGGACCTGACTAGTTTGTGCTACTAGGTCAGATGCCGTGCTCATTCCTTAAGTGAATGTAACCTGACCTGGCTGGGTCGGGGCATTGGCTTAAGCCGGTGGGAATCTTCTTGATATGAAGCCAAGGATTCTGTTCGCTTTATTGCGAACACTTATGCACTGCTGTCTTGGTTTTAGATTACTGCTAACCAGAACTCCTAAATCCTTTTCGCAGTCAGTAGTATTAAGATCTACATTATTTAGTTTATATGTGGCATGGTTATTGTCCTGTCCAATATTTAAAACTTTGCATTTATCTATATTAAACTGCATCTGCCACTTCTCCGACCACTGCATCAGTCTATTCAAATCTTCCTGGAGTGCTCTAATGTCCTCATTTGAATGAATTGGACGGCCTATTTTGGTGTCATCGGCAAACTTGCTTATGTCGCTATTTATTCCCTCATCTATGTCGTTTATGTAGATTAGAACAAACAAGGGGCCCAATACTGACCCTGTGGAACACCGCTTGTGACGCTTCCCCACTCTGATTTCTCCCCATTTATGCAAACTCTGCTGCCTATTTGTCAACCATGCCTCTATCCAGGAAAAAATTTCTCCTCCTATTCCGTGTGCCTTAATTTTCCTCAATAGTCTCTGATGTGGATTCTATCAAAGCCTTACTGAAGTCCATATACAAATATCATATTCATTACCATGATCTACCTCCTCAAATACCTTAGTGAAAAAGTTATTAAATTTGTAAGGCAGGAACGCCTCTTTGTAAAACCGTGCTGAGATTCATTGATTAATTTATGCTTTTCAAGATGGCTACGAATTGCCTCGGCTATTATTGATTCCATAAATTTTCCCACTATGGAGGTTAGGCTTATTGGTCTATAGTTCGAAGCTAAGGACCTGTCACCTGCTTTGAAAATAGGTATTACATTTGAATTTTCCACTTATCTGGCACCATGCCAGTTTGAGTGATATGTTGAAAAGATTAGCATAGGTGTGCTAAGCTCCTCTTTACATTCCTTTAGAACCCTTGCATACAGTTCACAGGGCCTGTGATTTGTTGGTTTTAATTTATCTATTTGTCTAAGGACCATGTCACTTGACCCTAATCTTGTATAGTTTACTATCGTCCTGTTTTACATAATTTATTATTTCTGGAATATCGCAGTATCTTCCTTGTAAAAACTGAGGAAGTAAGTGTTAAACATTCTACACATTTCCTTATCACTGACGGTGAGCTGACCTGAGTAACTTTTGAGTGGGCCTATCTTGTCCTAATCTTACTTCTGTATACCTGAAAAATCCTTGGGTTACTCTTCGATTCTCTTGCAACTTTAACCTCATAGTCTCTTTTTGCTTTTCTTATTCCCTTTTTTATTTCTCTCTTTAACTGAATATATTTATTACTTAATTGCCCCTCTCCTCTTTGATTCCCTTTTATATGCCTCTCTTTTGACCAATGAGATGTTTTAATCTATTGTTCATCCACTTAGGATCTTTTTTGTTTGATCTGATTTCTCTATTAGGAACATAAGTTGTCTGAGCAGCTAGAACTATTCTCTGGAAAACGTCATATTGGCATCACCACCTACCTGACCCACTGTCAGGTCATTCCAGTTCAGCCCACCCAGGTAATTTTCAGTCCTAGAAATCAGCCAGGGGAAGTCAGGGACAGAGACTTGATTGCCATTATTAGGGTAATTCCATGATATATTAAAACTGAGTGATTTGTGATCACTTTCACCAAGCTCATCATTAACCTCAAGATTATTAATTAGCGATTCCTGCTGGCAAGAACCAAGTCTAGCAGGTTATTTCCTCTAGTTGGTTCTGTCACCAACTGTTTCAAAAAACAATCCTGAATCGTATCAAGAAAGTCACTTGACTCTATTTCCTGTCAAATTGCTCCAGTCAATTTGTCTAAAGTTGAAATTCCCATTAGCACAACATTTTCATATGTAGATGCCTTACGAATTTCATCCCATAGAAGTTTACTGCACTCCCTATCAAGATTTGGGGGCCTGTAAATCACACCCAAGATAAGTTTTACACGGCCCTCAAGAAGCTGTAACCAAACAGATTCAGTGGCTGACGCTTCAATTTTACATCATGTCTAACACAACAATTTAAATTGTCTCTGACCTACATCTTACTCCACCACCCTTCCTGTTGACCCTATCAGTGTGGAATAATTTATAGCCTTGTATGTGACATTCAGAAGGCAACTCTCTATCTTTCAGATTGAGCCAGGTCTCTGTTATAGAAATAATATCTATGTTTCCTGCACTTGCAATTAATCTTAACTCATCTATCTTATTTCTTACACTCCTGCTATATATAGTAAACCTTAAGGGAGCTGTCTCTTGTTTCCCCCACTGTCTCCCTTGTTTGCTGACCTGATCCATTGTATTTATTTGTAACTTTTTGATGAATGTCTCTTACACATTTATGTTTTCAGCCTAGTGTTGCAAACTGACTGTTTCCCACACACACCCATACCTCTATCATCTATCAGTTTAAAATCCTAGGCATGCGCAATGGCCCCTCGATCGAGTTGGCGGGTGCTTCCACCCCGTCCAAGAGATGTACCCCATCCCTTGCATACATATCATTTTTGCCATAAAAGTTGTCCCAGTTGTCAATGAATGGGATTGGTTCCTTGCAGTATCTGTCTAGCCAGCAATTTACACCAATTGCCCCAGACAAACCCTTCATTTACTCCCCTAGGCAAGATGCTACATATGAGGGACCCCCCTTGGACAATTGCTTATTGACCTGTACTTATTAGCAGCTCTTCTCCTACCTTTCCCAATATCATTTCCACCAGCACGGGGCAGATAATGGGCGTTCCCTTACCGACAATATTATCCAACCTGTTGACTATGTCCCAACACCACTCCGGGAAGCACACCCTCACCTTCTTATTCCATTACAGAAAGCCCCATATATCTTACCTTGATCCCACCCATCCTGAAGAACAGAGGGTTTTTTCTACCTTCACTTTTTAACCTTTCTTTATCTTCCTTCTTCCGAATTGGGAACCACTTGCCATTCACCTGCCACTTTCACTGGGTCTTTTTCCCCCCCTTCCCAAACCTTCACCTCACTCCCCCACCCTCCGGGAAGCTTCAGCCCCCTTTTTCATCCTGAAGAAGGGAAAATCTTTCTTAAAAAACCAACCTAATTCAAAACACTGCGGGGCCCTGGGTCGGGGAACCCCCCTTTAACCCAGACAGCAGGACAGGTATGACCACCCCTGACCACTGACCAGCGTTGATCCCGGCCTAGGAACTAGGCCTCTAATTAACATGGTACATCTGGATTTATATTACAGTTAACTTATTGTGGAACAAATTTAAGAAATTTGTTAAATATCTTATCTTATTTTCTTTAAGATATCTTTACATTCCATAGGTTATTATACTGTCTATCTCCATATTCCTCAGTAAGTGGACAACACAGTGTTGAAGATAGATAAGAAACAAAAAATGAAAGGGACCAGACTCTTCAGGATCACCCTTCAAAAAGGATTAAAAGAACTATAGCTGTCTTAAAGGAAACTCGACGATTCCTCTAAACACTCCTGTTCAGCCGGGTTTGTTGCATTGGGCTACAGGCGGAAGACAACGGGTCGATCAGGTCAGCAACCAAAAATCTGGTTGGGGGCCCGGCCTCGGGGTGTGACCTCTATAAACAACTCTGGTAAAACAGATGCGCGTCTTTTAAACCGTAGTCTTTGTTTCTCAGGTTGTTAGATGTTTGAGGGGAAGCGATAGTAATTATTACAAGGAAGATTTATGGAAAATTAAATATTGAAGACAACTTCGTGCCCCCTTGTTTGCTCGAGCACATCTGCTTCAGTTTTGGGAGATCCTCCGTCTTGTGTTGATTTTGACGGGGAAAAAATGGTTTTGGTAACCCGACATTACTTTTTCATATATTCATAAAACATAGACATGTTGAGAATTTTCCAATGGGATTCTTTTGGGAAGGGCATCAAATTGAACAACAACTGAGAGGCTTTACGATTTTTTTTTGTTTTTTAGTAATTTATAAAGGTTCTAGCCTCTTGTTCCCCCCTTTTTTCGTCTTAGATGACGCACTCGGGGGTTTCTGAGGAAGAATTTCACCCCCCTTTCCCCAACGTATGAAAAAAGCTATAAGAACAAGAACAATTAGGAGATTAAAAAAAAAATTTAGATGGGTATGAACCCCATGTAAGTTTAATCAGAGGGATTAAAAGTAAATAGAAGTAGGTAGATGTACCTTTTTCTGATGTGTTTATCAGACAAAAAACACTGAATATGCCATTGTGTAAA
>WNWK01022663.1:0-32173 GCA_009830355.1 Cherax destructor
CCACTGTATCTTTATTTACAAAATACATGTACATGGTATGGAAGCTGACATCAGTGACATACTATAAGGCCCTTGTTATGCTACATTTCCCGCAAATTGGTTTTCCCCAGGATGCTTTCCCCAGTCCACTAACACCCAGGTACCTTTTTTGATGGGTAAAATGACAACAGGTGTAAAAAAAACCCCCCCAATGTTTCTACCCTGGCTGGGAATCGAACCAGGCCCCCCCTGTGGGAGCTTTCCCACCAGGCCACCAAGTCCAGTAAGCAGTAAAGTCATTCAGTAAGCTGGCTAAGAAAGCCAAGTCATTCAGTGTTCGCCTTGGCCAGTAAGCTTCCCAGTAAGCAGTCAGTAAGCGAAGTCAGTGCCACAGTAAGTCAGCCGTTTTTCAGTAAGTCATTAAGTATTCAGAAAGTCGGTTTCATGTCAGTCAAGCATAAAGTCAGCTCAGTCAGTAAGTCATTCAGTAAGTCAGTCAGAAGCACCAAATTTTTGAAACCTAGACTTGAATGCAAACCTTTTTGTCACTTGCTGGAACACTTGTATGCTTACGGGATGCCATGATTTTGGGATTTTTGAAAATGCAATGAAAATGAGAAAATGTATGAAATAAACACAGGAGCTTCCCCCAATATTGCGTCCCAGCGTAAACCCAAACTGAATGGGGAGGGATGCATGGGTGGGTGAGGGTGGCAGGGGATACCAGTAGGACCCCCTCCACTGACTCAGTGGAACCCACTGCAGGCGCCTGCCCAAAATTTTCTTCCCGCACAGTGAAATAAAATTTTTTACTTTTGTTAAATAATAATGTGCCACAATTTTAAATTTTGCAAACATAACGCAAATAATTTTGCAATGACGGCTACTGTACTTACTTAATTATATACAGTGGACCCCCAGTTTTGTAAAAAATTCCCCTGAAGTCTGCTCAAGTGCCATTTGAAAAATTTACCCCCTTAAAGGGAAAAAATTTCACGAGGTTAGTCTATTTCAGCCCCCCAAAAACACTTCCACAAGAACTTACAAATTATACTTAATATCCTTTTCCGGGGTTTCAATTTAATTGTATGAAACCTTGGTTAATTGTTTTTTACAACAGTTTTTGGGTTAATTAATAATTTTATGAGAAGTATTTGTTAATTAATAATGTTACACAGTTATTTTAATTAATAATTCTGTGACAGTTTTTGGTTAATTAATTTCTGTGACAGATTCTTGGTTAATAATTTTTACAGTTTTTGGTTAATAATTTTTACAGTTCTTGGGTTAATAAAAAATTTTGCTTCAGTTTTTTGGTTAATAAAAAATTTGCACAGTTTTTGGGTTTAAATTAATAATTCTCGGAAGTTTTTGGTTAATTTTTTCTGAAGTTTTTGGTTTAAATTAATTTCTGCAAAGTTTTTGGGTTAATTAAAAATTCTGGGACATTTTTTGGTTAATAATCTAATGACAATTCTTGGTTAATTAATAAATTTATTTTTTTTAATTTCAGGTGAACATGGACAACACGAAGTTAATTGCCGGGGGGACCCCTTCGGGGAGGAGCCCACACCCCCCGCACTCTGAGGTGGGCCACACATTTTGTACCCCTGTATAGAGGCACAGACCGGGCACACCACGACAGACTCTCCCCCGAGTGCCGAAGCCGCTGAAAATTCTGCCGTGGCCACACCCCCATCAGCTCCCAAACCGGCTGGCACGCGCGCCCCCCAGTGCCACATCCGAGCCGCACATCAGGGTGCAGGTCGAGGATGGGGGGTTTCCAGCAGGGGCCCATCATGTCGTGGGGCCAGGGTGCAACGATGGGGTGCGGGAGTGGGCCCAAAGGAGGCACCGTCTTTTTGAACCTGCCAAGCGCCTATACATCAACAAGCGCCACAGCACCAACAGCAACATTCCCCCCCTGACCAGAAAGGGCATCATAGAAAAAGAAACCAGATAGAGAAAGTGATGAGCCCCCGGGGAAAAAAATAAAAAATGGGAGAATTTAAAACCCCATGCTAGCACACAAGTTAGAAGAATATGAAGCTCAGACGGTGGGGAAACCAGTTGTCAGACGAAATAAGGTCCAGGTCTAACTAACAGCCCTTTAAAAATAGGAAATGTGGTTGGAAGGTCTGAAAGTCGGAGTCTGAAAAATCCTCTTTTCTAAGGGGGGACCAGCACTGTGAAGGTGCAGACACCAGTACCAAAGGCCCAAATTCCCGCCGGGCCTTAAACTTTGGGGAAATTTAATTATTTTTATACAGTACAGTGGACCCCAGTTTCAAAACTTCCTCCTAAGTCGCTATGCCATTACCGAACGAATTTTCTCCAAAGGAAAAAAGTCCGAGGGTTGGGGCATTTTAGACCCCCCAAAAAAACTTTTTCCCCAAGCACTTACAATATTATATTACATAAATGCATTTCCGGTTTAAAACCGGGGTCCACTGTATAGTAAGTCTTGCTTCAAACACATTGGGCCCCCCTAATTGTGTATAATAATAAACACAATATTGATATACAGTAATGATATACACAAAAGTTTTTTAAGTAAAGAACTTTGTATTTCAAACAAACTTTTTTTTTGTGTATTATAAAAATTTAGTAACATGTTCAAAATCTTAGTTAAGCATAACCACTAACATTCTGGCTTTTTAAGCCAATAATACTAATTTTTTCCCCTAAGACTAGAAAAGCTTATTGAGTGGTCAATTTTTAATTATTACAAAAGAGAGTGGTAAAAAAAATATTATAAGTAGTTAAATTTAATTAGTAAAATTTTTAAGTGTGTTTTAAAAGTTTAAACTGGTTTAGTGATCTTAATTGGGATTTAAAACAGTGGCCCCTCTTTTTTCTTGAAAATTTTTTCCAGAAGACTGTTTGAGTGCCTTACAACAAATTTTTTCCCCATAAGGAAAAATGAAATTAGATTATCATTTCAGACCCCAAAAATACACTTACAAAGCCAAAAAAAATACACTTACAAAATTTTTGGGAGTTTAAGGGGACAAAAAAAGGGGCCCACTGTGTTTCAAACTGGTTCTTGATTTTTTGTTACGGGTAGATTATAGATGAAAAACAGGAATTGTTGGGGGGTTGGTTTGTTTGGTATAAAAAGTACAGGGGTACCTCGTATACGACCCAAAATTCCCAAAAGGCGTTCAAGTGCCGACCCTTTTGAGTGTAAATTTTCCCCAAAAGGACAAAAAGTAGTTTAAACCCAAACCCCAAAAACCTTTTAGCACTTAAAAAATACACTTACATAATTGTTCGAGGGGGAGCTGGTCGTATCCAAGGTACCACTGATTTTTTATTATGTTTGGACAGTGGCCCCCCCAAAACAAACCCCTCCCAACCGACCTTTTGTGTTTATTATTGAAGTGTTTTTTAGGTTTTTGGGGTCTGAAAGGGATAATTAATTTAATTTTTCCTTATAACAAATTTGTTCCAGTTTTTTGAACAGCAAAATGATAAAAAATGTTGTGTAGTTATGTAAAAGAAGGAACACTGCAGAGGCCCTGCCCATGCGAGGCAGGTCCCGGTCACCCCCTGGCAAACCAATGACCCACCAGTCAGGCCCGGTCACATCCACTTAAGGAAAGAGCATGGCATCAGACCACAGCACAACGTCAGGTCCAACTCACACCCACTCATGTATTTATCTAACCTATTTTTAAAAATACACAACGTCTTAGCGTCTATGATGGTACTCGGAGTTTGTTCCACTCATCCACAACTCTATTAGCAAACTAGTGCTTTCCTATATCCTTCCTGAATCTGAATTTTTCCAGCTTAAAACCATTGCTGCGAGTCCTGTCTAGGCTAGATATTTTTAGCATGCTATTAACATCCCCTTTATTAATTCCTGTTTTCAGTTTACACACCTCAATCATATCGCCCCTAATTCTACGCCTTTCTAGGAGTGCAGATTCAGGGCCTCAGTCTATCCTCATAGGGAAGATTTCTGATACATGGGGTCAACTTTGTCATCCTCCTATGTACGTTTTCCAGAGCATTTATATCCATTCTGTAATACGGTGACCAGAACTGTGCAGCATAATCTAAATGAGGCCTACCCTGAGGACTCCTGTTATAGGCCAAACCCAAGGATATATAGAGTTGAAGAACAACCTGAGGACTCTATTATTTATGTTTTAAGAAAAATTTTGACACAAAAATATCGTGGCTGTCAGGTAACTGTGCCAGTCAGTGCCACTTGATGCTGAAATAATGTTATTTTCCAGCGACTCGTGATGCCGAAAATGAGATCTCGCTTGTTCCTGACTACCTGGAGTTTACCTGGAGAGGGTTAACTCCAGGTAGTCAGGTCTAAACCAGGGAGTGACATGGACTTGCCTCGCATGGGTCAGTAGGCCTGCTGCAGTGTTCCTTCTTTCTTATGTGTCTTGAGGCAGTTTACATAAGTTGGTTATGAGGAAGATGGGGCAGTGGTCTGTGGTGTTATCTGTGACCACTATATGTACAGAATTACAGTGGTACCCCATTTCTGCCATAATTCGTTCCAGAAGGCTGTTCGATGCCGTTACTGAACGAATTTGTTCCCATAAGGAATAATGTAAATAAGATTAGTCCGTTTCAGACCCCCAAAATACACTTACAATTAATACACTTGCATAATTGTTCGAGGTTGGGAGCTGTTCGAAACTTGGGGTACCACTGTACTCATTGTTATTGCCTTATTAATCTTAAGTTAGTCTTAAGTTTGCCTGAAATGCTCTGCATATAAAGGGACTTTCAGTATGTACACCCAAATGTCAGTCACCTTTGTGCAAACATTGTGTCATACTGAAATAAATTCATCATTATCTGTTTTATGGGTTTTTAATATGTCTGATCTGATTCAACTATCTGTTTTAATATGTCTGATACAACTATCTGTTTTAATAGGTCTGATTCAACTATCTGTTTTAATAGGTTTGATTCAACTATCTGTTTTAATATGTCTGATTCAACTATCTGTTTTAACCCTTTGACTGTCGGAGACCCTTTCTAAACTGTCATTCTATGTCGAAATATTCGAAAAAAAAAAAATATTTTTCTTACCAAAATGTTAGGATTATTTTGCTGATTGTTTAAGCCTAAAAATTTTTTTTTGCGATCAGTACTTACCGAGATATGGAGCGTAAAGTTGGCACAATTTGAGCTGCGTATGGCAACATCGGCAATTCCTGACTCGGTAAACTTCTGTTTACTTCCATTAAATGAGATTTCTTGTTTTTCACTATTTTCTTTTTTATGTAACTTATGTGGCCTGTGAGACCACAGTAAGGTGCAATGTATATATATACAGTGGACCTCGGTTAACGAATACCCGGAATCGTGCATATGTAAGTATAATTTTGTAAGTTCTTGTGGAAGTGTATTTTGGGGGTCTGAAATAGACTCAACCTACGTGAAATTTTTCCTTAAGGGAGTAAATTCGTTCGGTAATGGCACTTGAGCAGACTTCAGGAGTGAAGTTTTTCTGAAACTCGGGGTCCACTTACACTCGTTGTTTGCACCACAATAACTTCACAAACAATGGTATGTTTATATTGTTTACAAAACTTGTTTACACAAACAAACAACGACAAAAAATGTTCATTACTATTGTTCTATAATATATATACATATGTACACTCACTGAACACTTTCCTAGAACTCCTGCAGCTTGTGGAACTCCTTGAAACATGGATATAAGCACAGTGGTACTTTACACTCCTCACACATAAAACGACTGTCTCTGCGTGTTTGTGGGCGTTTTGTGGAATGTTTACAGACAAAACACCTCTTCTGAGCATTTTCTTGAGAGTAGTAGCAGGCACTTGATGGGGTAGTGATCACCAGGCCTCATACGAGAGGGCATGTGTTGATAATTTCGTGGGCGCTGGTCTATTGCAGGTGTTGCTCCTTGGTATTGAATATTATTTGCTGATGACTGACAAACAAAATTCACCATATTTGGGTTTGTTGTTGGTCTTCAACTTGTACATGTTATAAGCATTCAGCATGGAAATGTCAAGAAGATGGAAAAAAAGTTTTATGTACCACTTATAACTTTTGCGTACACAATCAGCAAAAACCCCAAACTGCATGTCACATTTGTCCACTAAGCGCATATTGAGGTTGTAGTCCATCACAGCTGCAGGTTTTAGAATGGGTTCATTGGTCTCTCTATTCTGTTTCCACTGTCTACCATTTCATGTCTGTGAACTGATGTCAACAATGTGACATCCGTTTGTCTTGCACCGAAATGCCATGATATCTTGGCAGCAAACACCTGCACTTCACCTCTACGGTGCCAGCGTCAAACCTGGCATATGTTTACGGTTTGCACGCACTGTGCCACCCGTCTGTCATGTTCACTCCAAGAAATCACTGGTAAAGGGCTCGTGTACCAGTTATCAGTATATAATATATGCCCCTTACCAAGATATGGTTCCATCATTGTTCTAACCATCACCAGAGATACCCAATAACTTCATGGTATCTCTCAATGTATTTGCCAGTGTACACAATTAGATCCAGAACCAGACCACTTTGCAATCACATCAAATAACTTTATACCAAAGCGTTTCCTCTTGTTTTGGTATATACTGCTTGAACGACAGTCTGCCTTTGAACAAAATCAAAAACTCATCAATAACAAGCTTCCTGAAGGGATAAAAATACATACAACACTTTTGTTTCAGGTACATGAACACATTCCTGATCTTATATAACCTGTCGTTTCTGTCAGGCCTGGTTTTATCAGAAAAGTGAAGCATACGCAACAGTATCAAAAAACTCACTGGTATAATATCACTAAAACCTGGGGTTGAAATCAGGCGTTCTGTCGACCAGTATGTGGTGACAGTGTGCTTATAAACATGTGGCATAAGCATTATTGTGGCAAAGAACAAGTACATCTCTGCCACAGTTGTGTCCTTCCACTGGTGTAGCCGTGAATTTGGTGAAAGAAGTGTGTTTGCCATGGTGTACTCATAGTATGTGTTGCTTTCCCTGACAATAATGTCCATCAGGGTTCATCGAAGAATAACTGAAAGCTTTCCCAGTTCAGTAGCATTGTTCCCAAGTGTACCGATGGCCGTATTCCACTTTGTGCTTCATCAAAGTCATGGGGATTGGGAACAAAATTGTCACCTTGCTGCCAATCCCATATGCGGTCTGCTGGTGCGTCTGGATATTGACAGGTGGTTGTGGTTGTGCAGGTTGTGGCTGTGCAGGTTGTGGTTGTGCAGGTTGTGGAAGTGTGGGGGTGGTTGATGGTGGTTGTGCTGAGTTAGCAGCGTGGGTAGCAGCGTGGCCCGCTCGTGGTGGCCATGACTCATGCCACCCAACACCACCACTACCACCACCTGCCCCACGCACATTACGCATCCCCATTGTAACAATATCATCTCTTCACTATCAATTCGTGGTGTAGGGCCAAGAGTGTACTCGAGATTTACTCCTTTTCCTTGGAATAGCATATGGCACACTACCAGGATGTTGCTCGTACATACTGCCGCTTCACTGGAGAATAATCTCCCTCACTGTCGCCACTAGAACTGCTTTCAATAGCTTTAAATCCTGTCATCATCACTTACACTGTCACATCAGAGTCTTCTACACGTTGAAATAGTTTCCTCTTCCGTTCTGGTACAGGTGAACGTGAATGAGGAGCCCAGCACCAGAGGTGGAAGGCTGTGGGTCATCTGGGTTTTCACTAATTATGTTATCCTGGGCACTGCTTTCGGTCACACCCTCTTGAAAACCATGGAATTCACTTTCACTGGCACTTCCATCGCTGTTAAACTATCACTTGGGAAGAGGGCCTCCAATTCGCCGGGGGAGTGAGGTACTTCTACCGCCAGGCATGGTGAACAAGGACTACAAACAGGCGCTCCCACAATGCACCACTGGTCCCCGATATTTTTCATACTGTGCACACCCACCACGCAGACCCATTCTCTCACATGTAGGCCTATCAGCTTTCTCCCGCTTCATTTGAAGCCACTAGAATTTAGGCGTATAATACGTCGAAACATTACCGTAAGACGTAATATCGTCGAAACAGTCAAAGGGTTAATATGTCTAATTCAACTATCTGTTTTAATATGTCTGATTCAACTATCTGTTTTAATATGTCTGATTCAACTATCTGTTTTAATATGTTGTCTGATTCAACTATCTGTTTTAATATGTCTGATTCAACTATCTGTTTTAATATGTCTGATTCAACTATCTGTTTTAATATGTCTGATTCAACTATCTATTTTAATAGGTCTGATTCAACTATCGAGATGCTGTAAACCACGACCAATCTCCCATGGTTATATTTTATTGTCTGAGAAAGGGAGTAAATCTTTTTTGTGTGTGAATAAGAATTCAGAATGAAAGGCGAGTGCAATATCTTGTTTCATGATCAGCATTAATAATAATAATTTTATTTTAGCATGATACATGTTTGTACAAAGGAATATAACAATTGGGTGTACATGTCAAAAGTCCCTATATGCAGAGCATTTCCGCAAACATAAGACTAACTTGAGATTAATAAGGCAATAACAGTAGTACAGTAATTTTGTACATACATGTATGGTCATTAGGTGAGTTACAGTGAGATAAGAAAATTGAATACGTACGTATTCTATTAGTTCATGCTATATGTTTTTTTAATAAGTTTGGTAGAGAAGAATTACAGTTTTGATTATTAACCTAAGGTGGACACAATGGAATGATTAACATTTGAGAGGATTACAGATATTGAGAGTAAGTATATATTGATTATAAAGTTTTACCTATGTTCGTGATATTGAGTAAATGCATGTACAGTGGTATCGAGGTTACGATATTTTTCGTTCGAGAATGCTGTTCAAGTGCCATTACCAAACGAATTTATCCCCATAAGGAATAATGTAAAATAGACTAGTCCTTTTCACCCCCAAAAATATACCTACAAAAGCATTTAAAAAATAAACTTACATAAAAGGGTGATTTTGGGAACCATCGTAACTCGAGGTACACTGATATAGTTTTTTACATGTGTATTTATGATATGCTGGGATAGGTTGAGGAGATAAGGTGTTTTTTAACTGTACAGTGGACCCCTGGATTACGTCATTATTTCGTTCCAGAATGCTGTTCAAGTGCCGTTACCGAACAATTTGTTCCCATAAGGAATAGTGTAAATTAGATTAGTCCTTTTAGACCCCCAAAAATACACTTACAAAAGCACTTACAAAAATGCACTTACATATTGTTCGAGTTTGGGCTGTACGTAATCCGGGGTCCACTGTAGTTTTAAAAATGCTGAGTCAGTGGTTCTGGAGATTACTGGCTGAGAGTTCATGATTTTGGGCCCTATGTACATTGAGTTTTTGAAAAGATTTACCCTGACACGGGGAATGTCAATATATTATTATTTTTGAATCAATTGACTCAACAAATTTGGCCCTGTATTTCCAAGTTTGTTAAACTTAGAGTTTGTTCTTTGTTCTTTTACACAGTAGAACACCGTATCCAGGATTCTGTTTCCGTGGTTTCAGTTATCCGCTATTTACTGTGGCCCAAAATAACCTTAATTTTGCTTAATAATCTGCCCCAAAACCATTATTAACCCATTAACTGTCCAAACATATATACAGTGGACCCTCGCTATTCGAACACTCCAAACTCGCCTTTTATGTAAGTTTATTATTGTAAGTGCTTTTATAAGTGTATTTTTGGGGGTCGAAACGGACTAATCTAATTTACATCATTCCTTATGGGAATAAATTCTTTTAACAGCACTGAACAGCATTCTGGAATGAAGAATGTTCGAAAGTGGGGGTCCACTGTATGTTTTTACCTAGCGCTCCGAACGTAGATATACGTTTTTAATGCTTTCAAATGGGGAAAATCAAGGTCGGAGCGCTAGCGTGTAAACGTATATACATATCGTTTGGACAGTTAGCGGGTTAAGCAGCTCTTCAAAGCCTGAGAGAAGCCGGTGAAGTACTTCCCATCAGTGAGAAAGTGATAATTCTCCACATATTGTGTATAATTTATCAATTAAACTTTATCATAGGTGTGTATGCAAACGAAAATGACTTATTTATAGGGTTCGCTGCAGCCACAGTTTCGGGTATCCACGGTAGGTCTTGGAGCGTATCCCATGGAAACAGGGGGACACTGCACATGGTAATGCTTGGCATTCTAATAATAATAATAATAATAATAATGTTCTCCATGGGAAGTGGAACAAATTCTTCCTCCGTAAGTATGCGTGTTGTAAGAGGACTAAATGCCGGGAAGGGGCTAGTAGCCCCTTCTCCTGTATAGCAAGTGGACCCCGGTTTTCGTAATTTTCTTCCCAGAATGCTGTTCAAGTGCCATTACCAATAATTTTTCCAAGGAATAATGTAAATTAGATTAGTCCTTTTAGACCCTCAAAAATACACTTACATAATTGTTCGAGTTTGGAGCAGTACATAATCCGGGGTCCACTGTATTACTAAATATAAAAGGAGAAACTTTCGTTTTTCCTTTTGGGCCACTCAGCCTCGGTGGGATACGGCCAGTGAGTTGAAAGAAAGAAAGAAATAATAATATCTTTATTTCTACAAGTATTTTGTATACAGACCATAGCTGACATCAATGACATACTACTATATTGAAAGCCACTTTTTATGCAGAGCATTTTGGGCAAATTATGTCAGTTTTGTCCCAGGATGCAACCCACACCAGTCCATTAACACCCAGGATGCAACCCACACCAGTCCACTAACACCCAGGATGCCACCCACACCAGTCCACTAACACCCAGGATGCCACCCACACCAGTCCACTAACACCCAGGATGCCACCCACACCCGTCCACTAACACCTAGGATGTGACCCACACCAGTCCACTAACACCCAGGATGCAATCCACACCAGTCCACTAACACCCAGGATGCAACCCACACCAGTCCACTAACACCCAGGTACCCATTTTACTGATGGGTGAGCATAGACAACCAGTGTAAAGAAACACCCAAAGTTTCTACCCTCGTTGGGAATCGAACCCAGACCCTCTCCATGTGAGGAGACTTTAGCCACCAGGCCATGGGGCAGTAAATGTCACAATGAAAGTGAAATTCGTTATCTCAGCATGATACAATGTTTGTACAGAGGTGAGTGACATTGAGGTGTGCATGCAGAAAGCCCTCGACTTATGATGGGGTCAACTTTTGATGTTTCAACTTAACGGTGGTGCGGCAGCAATTTGGAGATGAAACTTAAGATAATTCTCCGGCATGAAGGCGGCAAGTCCCTAACTTGTATTCAGTTCAGGCAAACTTAAGACTTAAGACTAATAAGGCAATGACTAATTGATTGTTTATACAGTGGACCCTGCAAATAGGCCGGTCTGATTTTAAGCTCGAAATCGATTGCTTTTTGCCCAATTTTGCCCGATTCGGCCCGCTACCAGACTTGTCCATCTGCCCCGCACTTGCGTGCAGGCGTCGTAAGCCAGTCTAGCTTTGTTTATCACATATTCATTGTGTTTATTGATTGTGACTGTGAAATATGCCCCTGGGCCCAAATAAACTTCTAGTGGCAGCCCTTTGGTAAAGAAAGTGACAAACATGATAGAATTGAAGAAAGAATGTAGCAAAGTACAGTGGTACCTTGAGTTACGATATTTTTGTTCGAGAATGCTGTTCAAGTGCCATTACCAAGCAATTTATCATAAGGAATAATGTAAAATAGACTAGTCCTTTTACACCCCCAAAAATATACTTACAAAAGCATTTAAAAAAATAAACTTACATAAAGGGCGATTTTGGGGACCATCGAACTCGAGGTACCACTGTACCAAAGTGGAGGAGGAAGAGAGGGGAGAATGTGCCTTCTTCAGTGATTCTACGATATGTATGATACTAAAGCAGCACAAGTCAATAAAGGCTATAGCACCAGCCAGCGATAAAGTGTAGCATTAACAGTGTAACAAGTAAGTTAAGCGATTAGCGATAGAAAATGACACGAAACTTAACTCTTACATTGTTTGAGGAATATAGGGCACTGACAAGGATGCTGTCCTCTGCCACCATCTCCTCCAAGGTAAGTGTGAATATTTCTTATTTATAAATTAAAGTGTAAATATTTAATATTTATAAATTATGTACATTGTTTGTGTGAATAGTGGTGATGGCCTGTGCCTCCACCAACACCACCACTATATGTACGGCTTATGGTCAGTGGCCCTTATAAACCCAACAACAACAACACACTATCCCCAGACCTCACATTCGTAATGATATTTTATTCATTCTAGAGTTTATATCATGTTTCTATGTTATTAATATTGTTTATTATGTCATATTAGATGAATTTGCTAGATAAATAAGCTGTAGAGTTGATATTATTGTCATATTGAAGGACTATCTTGTCCTGCCTCCAAACAAACTCTCCTGACTCTCATATGCCAACAAGACTCTTCAATAAAGGTAAAACTGCTTTAGCTGTTCATTTATCCATTAAAATTAGTGCTTTATATTTATTTCTCATTGTTTCTGTATGTAAAACTATAGTATTTATTCTTTAAAAAATGAATTTTGGTGAATATTTTGGGTTGAACGGATTAATTGTATTTACATTATTTCTTATGGGAAATAAGGGTTCAGAAATCGGCCAGTTCGATTTTAGGCTAGCTCCTGGAACGGATTAAGGCCAATCTTAGGGGGTCCACTGTATTACAGTCTCTTGGTGGTTGTAAATAGATATTTACGAGTTACAGTAGACCGTTATTTAGCACGAGTTTATGTTGCACGCTATGGGTATTGCACAATTGAAGAATTGGGCACATTTTTATCTAACACGACGTAAAATTGATATTACGGTTGGAATGGTGGGGTGGTGTCGTGGGGTGGCTGGGAGGCGGCTGCTTGAGGGAAAAATTTGTTTTTCCTTCGAAAACTGTAAGTAAGTTTATTCAGGTATACACAGATACAGTTACATAGATTATCTACACAGCAGCATGTGTAGGAACCTAGGATAACCCAAAAAGTCAGACAGAATGGAAATAAGTCACTCTGACTTTTTGGGTTATCCAGGTTCTACACATGCTGCTTGTATGATAACTATGTAACTTTATCTGTGTATACCTGAATAACTACTACAGTTGCAGGAAGGAAAACAAATTCAAATTTCTTTAAGTGGCCGTCTTGTTGTGGATCAGCGGGGAGACCACCCCGTCCAAAGCCACCCCCGACACCACCCCACCATCCCAGCATTCATAGTTCATACGCATCCAGTCCCCTGCTACAAGCTAGCTGTGTTTGTGAAGAATAAGAGATTAACCTGTGCTGTAATGAAGTGTTACTTTGTACATATAAAAAGAGGTAAACATAAGTTTGTGTGACTGAATGACTGACTTGACTGACTTACTGAATGAACTTGACTGAATTACTGAATGACTTGACTGACTTACTGAATGACTTGACTGACTTACTGAATGACTTGACTGACTTACTGAATGACTTGACTGACTTACTGAATGACTTGACTGACTTACTGAATGACTTGACTGACTTACTGAATGACTTGACTGACTTACTGAATGACTTGACTGACTTGCTGAATGACTTCAAGGGCCATTACCAAACGAATTTATCCCCATAAGGAATAATGTAAAATAGACTAGTCCTTTTACACCCCAAAATATACTTACAAAAGCATTTAAAAAATAAACTTACATAAAAGGGCGATTTTGGGGACCATCGTAACTCGAGGTACCACTGTACCAAAGTGGAGGAGGAAGAGAGGGGAGAATGTGCCTTCTTCAGTGATTCTACGATATGTATGATACTAAAGCAGCACAAGTCAATAAAGGCTATAGCACCAGCCAGCGATAAAGTGTAGCATTAACAGTGTAACAAGTAAGTTAGCGATTAGCGATAGAAAATGGACACGAAACTTAACTCTTACATTGTTTGAGGAATATAGGGGCACTGACAAGGATGCTGTCCCCTGCCACCATCTCCTCCCAAAGGGAAGTGTGAATATTTCTTATTTATAAATTAAAGTGTAAATATTTAATATTTATAAATTATGTACATTGTTTGTGTGAATAGTGGTGATGGCCTGCTGCCTCCACCAACACCACCACTATATGTACGGCTTATGGTCAGTGGCCCTTATAAACCCAACAACAACAACACACTATCACCAGACCTCACATTCGAATGATATTTTATTCATTCTAGAGTTTATATCATGTTTCTATGTTATTAATATTGTTTATTATGTCATATTAGATGAATTGTGCTAGATAAATAAGCTGTAGAGTTGATATTATTGTCATATTGAAGGACTATCTTGTCCTGCCTCCAAACAAACTCTCCTGACTCTCTCATATGCCAACAAGACTCTTCAATAAAGGTAAAACTGCTTTAGCTGTTCATTTATCCATTAAAATTAGTGCTTTATATTTATTTCTCATTGTTTTCTGTATGTAAAACTATAGTATTTATTCTTTAAAAAATGAATTTTGGTGAATATTTTGGGTTGAACGGATTAATTTATTTACATTATTTCTTATGGGAAATAAGGGTTCAGAAATCGCCAGTTCGATTTTAGGCCTAGCTCCTGGAACGGATTAAGGCCAATCTTAGGGGGTCCACTGTATACAGTCTCTTAGGTGGTTGTAAATAGATATTTACGAGTTACAGTAGACCGTTATTTGCACGAGTTTATGTTGCACGTTATGGGTATTGCACAATTGAAGAATTGCGGCACATTTTTATCTAACACGACGTAAAATTGATATTACACGGTTGGAATGGTGGGGTGGTGTCGTGGGGTGGCTGGGGAGGCGGCTGCTTGAGGAAAGGAATTTGTTTTCCTTCCTGAAAACTGTAAGAAAGTTTATTCAGGTATACACAGATACAGTTACATAGATTATCATACACAGCAGCATGTGTAGAGGAACCTAGGATAACCCAAAAGTCAGACAGAATGGAAATAAGTCACTCTGACTTTTGGGTTATCCTAGGTTCTCTACACTGCTGTGTATATGACAACTATGTAACTTTATCTGTGTATACCTGAATAAACTACTTACAGTTCAGGAAGGAAAAACAAATTCAAATTTCTTTAAGTGGCCGTCTTGTTGTGGATCAGCGGGAGACCACCCGCCGTCCAAAGCCCCCCCGACACCACCCCACCATCCCAGCATTCATAGTTCATACGCATCCAGTCCTCTGCTACAAGCTAGCTGTGTTTGTGAAGAATAAGAGAGAGTTAACCTGTGGCTGTAATGAAGTGTTACTTTGTACATATAAAAAGAGGTAAACATAAGTTTGTGTGACTGAATGACTGACTTGACTGACTTACTGAATGAACTTGACTGAATTACTGATGACTTGACTGACTTACTGAATGACTTGACTGACACTGAATGACTTGACTGACTTACTGAATGACTTGACTGACTTACTGAATGACTGACTGACTTACTGAATGACTTGACTGACTTACTGAATGACGACTGACTTACTGAATGACTTGACTGACTTGCTGAATGACTGACTGACTTACTGAATGACTTGACTGACTGACTTACTGAATGACTTGACTGACTGACTTACTGAATGACTTGCACTGACTTACTGAATGACTTGACTGACATTGAATGACTGACTGACTTATTGAATGACTTGACTGACTTACTGAATTGACTTGACTGACTTACTAACTTGACTGACTTGCTAAATGACTTAAAGTTAGACACTCAGTACAACAATGACTTCAGTTCCAGAACCTCTGCCATCCACCTCAGCCCAGTAGGGGCCACAGCATAACTCTCCACTCTCTTCACAATCATCCACAAACACTAGCACCCACAATTTAAGGTAAGAAATACAGTGGTACCTCGAGTTACGATGGTCCCCAAAATCGCCCTTTATGTAAGTTTATTTTTTTAAATGCTTTTGTAAGTATATTTTTGGGGGTGTAAAAGGACTAGTCTATTTTACATTATTCCTTATGGGGATAAATTCGTTTGGTAATGGCACTTGAACAGCATTCTCGAACGAAAAATATCGTAACTCGAGGTACCACTGTACTATTATTTCTGTTACATTTGTAGTCTTAAGCAGTAAAAGAACATAATACATCACGATAATGAACTACAATTACATATTCACTTTTATTTTGTAAGATCTGTTGGTTTAAAAAAAAAGTTTGGCTTTTTGGAGGCTCCCATGAACGTAACCTATTTTCCCATAATTTATTTAGTTCATCTAACACGATTTTACCTAACACGGCGTTTTCAGGAACGTAACTATCGTGTTAAATGACGGTCTACTGTACAACGAATACTTACTACACTGGACCCTCGGTTTTTGTTAAAAATTCTTTCCAGAAGGCTGTTTGAGTGCCATTACCGAAGCAATTTGTTCCCATAAGGACAAATGTAAATTAGATTATTCATTTCAGACCCCCAAAATACACTTACAAAAGCACTTACGAAAATACACTTACATAATTGTTCGAGTTTGGAGGTGAACAAACCGAGGGTCCACTGTACTTGTGTCTTTATTGCTGGTGATTGACTCATATGTGTTTAGGGCTTTTTGTGAATGTAATAATTTATTCTTAGATACTATTAAGTCCTCAACTTAAAAATACATTGAGAATATTCTGTATTGTGTATAATAATGATATACACAATAATGATATTATAAACAATAATATTATACAAAATAATGATATAATAATGCTATTATACACAGTACTGATATACACAGTACACAAGATTCTCATTATTTTCATAAGTTAAGGACTTTCTGTACTTACTGTACTTTCTGTACTTACTGTACTTGCTGTACTTACAGTCCCTGAAGGAGAGACTGAAGGTTTCCCAGTCCATGTACGCCGTACAAGAGAGGGGGGGCAGGACACGGTGGGCAAAGCTTAGCATCAATGAAAAGAATTTGCTCATCCATGCACTGGACGACATCCGCCGCCCGTCGGAGCCACACTGCTACCAGTATGGATTTTTTTTATATATACAAATACAGGCGGTCCTCAACCTAGGATGGTTTGACTTTTCAATGGTACAAAATCAATTACAGTGGTACCCGAGTTTGCCATAATTCATTCCAGAAGGCTGTTCGAATGCTGTTACCGAGCAATTTGTTCCCATAAGGAATAATGTAAATTAGATTAATCCGTTTCAGACCCCAAAAATATACTTACAAAAGCACTTATAATAATACACTTACATAATTGTTCGAGTTGGGAGAAGTACGAAACTTGAGGTACCACTGTATTTTGGAGGTGAAACTTAGGATAATTACCCAACATGAAGTGGCAAGTCCATAACTTGTATTCATTTATTGACTTTTCAATACACTGGTATTTAGTTATAATATTTATTTATTTACTTATTCAGTGACAGTAGTTATTGATTTACAGTGGAACCTGGGTTTTCGTATGCCCCAGCTTGGTAAAACCAGTTATTCTCCATAAAATGTATTTTTTGTTAAGATTTCCCATAAGAAATAAATCCAATTAATCCGTTCCAGACACCCAAAATATTAACAAAACATACATTTATGGAGAATAACTGTGGTTTTACATGCAAGCTGGGGCATCGACAACCCAGGTTCCACTGTACTTATTTAGCATACCACATTGTATTCAACTTGTATATTTTCAACTTACAATAAGTTCATCGGAAAGTAACTCATCATAAGTCTAGTAGGCGCCTGTACAGGAGGGCCCCACTTATACAGAAAGTTAGGTTCCTGGCTACTGCTGTAAAGTGAAGCAGCCTTTTTCACTTTCAAATGCATAATAATGCCTGATATATGTGCAATAGAGCTAGGCCTAAAAAAAAAATTCAGACCCAGAACACACTAAGGCTGTAATCAGACTGAATAAGATGGCGTCAGGCCGGATGTTGAGCCGAAAACATCAAATAAATGAAAAAGGGGTATAATTGAAACCCGCTGTAAAGCAGGGCCCTCCTGTATGAATTCTTTATTTCTTTATGCATTATATAAAATTATTAACACCTCGGCTGTTTCACCGAGACACGGTGACCCAAAAGAAGAAACACTTTCACCATCACTGTCTTGCCAGAGGCATACCTACACTACAGTTCAAAAATTGCAACATATCTCGACCCCTCCTTCAGAGTGCAGGCACTATACTTCCCACGTTCAGGACTCAAGTCTGGCTAATACAATCTCTCCTCATTTAACGACAGAGTTCCGCTGGTAGGTCGGTATGCGGGTGGTCGTTAAGCGAGGAGCATACCGTACTGGTAGTGGGTTTGTGTCAACCATCATTAAATATTTTTTTAATGTCACTTTTGCTCCATTTATAACATTTTTAGTATATTTTTAAATGTTTATACAGTGGTGTACTGTATACTGTAATAAATAGAATAGAGGAAATCGGCTCTAATATACATTACATTACTTAGGTTTGTATATTGGTTGAAGAGCTGGTCGTAACTCTGAGCGGTCGGTAAATGAGTACGTCGCTAAGTGAGGAGACACTGTATAGTTTACATGTAATAAAATATAGTTAGGCACAAATAAAGTCATCAGCATGCTGTGCATTTCTTGCAGACTAATACTGATGTTTACACAATATTAAGACTAGACATAGCTTATTAAGTAGGAGTTTTTAAATGTACAATGTAGCTCAGTGCACAGTGGTTATTTTTTTATTAAGACATCGGCCATTTCCCACCAAAGCAGGGTGACCCAGAAAAGAAGAAATGTTTTCATTATCATTCACTCCATCACTGTCTTGCCAGAGGCACACCTACCCTAGAGTTATAAAACAGCAACTTATCAACACCAATCCTTCAGAGTGCAGGCACTGGTACAGTTTTAAAAGTATGCATTAACTTTTTTTGGGTCTGTGTTGGAATATCACGATTTGAGCTCGTGGTCTGTGCCATAATATTACACGTAAATTCTAGCAGCTCCAAATTTAGCCCGAGAGTGCTGGTAGGCTTGCACATGAGAAAATGGGTCTTTGTGATCAGTGTGCGCAGTAAAAAAAAAAATTAGGGTGCCCGCATTGCATTGTGGGAACGCCATGTTTAGTACCCTCTGTTCACCACGCCTCACAGCCGGCAAAACCTCACTCCCAGGCCAATTGGGAATCTTCTCTTCCCAAGCGATTCTTCTAACAATGAGGAATATGGAAGTGATGATGAGTACTATGGTTTTGAATATTTAGTGATTGATAGTGATGCTCAGGATGCCAGAAATATTGCTGACAACCTCAGTGATCCTTAACCATCCACTTCTCAGGCTGGTCTGTCTGGAACATGTCCAACTTTGCAATGCTCTATGTAAATAAGTTTATTTAGGTACTGGTACACATAACTACAATTATCATACATAGTGTAAATTACCCAGGATAATCCAGAAAATCGGACAAAATACAGCCTCTCCTCACTTAGTGATGTACTTGTTTACCGACGACTGAGTTACGACCAGCTCTCCAACAATATGCAAACCTAAGTAATGTAGTATATTAGAGGCGATTTCCTCCATTTTGTTTATTACAATATACAATACATATAAACATTTAAAAATATACTAAAAATGTTATAAATGGTGCAAAGGTGAGATTAAAAATAAATCTAAAGATGATTGAAACAAACCCACTACCAGTACAGTATGCTCCTCACTTAATAAACAAGTTCACTTCCAACCTACTCTTTGGAATGGAACCCGTCGTTAAGCAAGGAGAGGCTGTATATACAGACTCTCACTTAACAGGGTTCCGTTCCTAAGAGTAGGTTGGTAAGTGAACTGGTCATTAAGTGAGGAGCATACTGTACTGGTAGTGGGTTTGTGCCAACCATCTTTAGATTTATTTTAATGTCACCTTTCACCATTTATAACATTTCTGGTATATTTTTAAATGATTATACAGTAGTTTACTGTATACTGTAATAAACAGAATAGAGAAATCAGCTCTTAAATATATTATTTAGGTTTGCATACTGGTTGAAAGCTGGTCGTAAGTCCGAAGCGGTTGGTAAAAAGTACTTTTTTTTTTTTTTTTTTTTTATTTGGAAGACTAGTCATCTCCACCAAGGCTGTGCCCTGACAAAAAAGAAACTCAGTGTTTCTTCTTTTACACTTACAAATTGATACAGGAGAAGGTGTTACTAGCACCTTGCCAGCAAGATTTCAGGTACATCTTGCTACTTCTATTTACACTTAAGTCACATACACATGCATATGCAAGCATATATATACACACCCCTCTGGGTTTTCTTCTATTTTCTTATTAGTTCTTGTTCTTGTTTATATCCTCTTATCTCCATGGGGAAGTGGAACAGAATTCTTCCTCTTAAACCATGCGTGTCGTAGAAGCAACTAAAATGCGGGAGCAAGGGCTATAACCCCTTCTCCCGTATACATTACTAAAGTTAAAAAGAGAAACTTTTTTTCTTTTGGGTCACCCTGCCTTGGTGGGATACAGCCTGTTTGTTGAAAGAAAGAAGAAAGAAGGGTTACTATCACCTTGCTGTAGCATTTAATAATTTATACAGGAGAAGGGGTTACTAGCATCTTCCTGCTGGCATTTTATTTGTCTATTACAACACATGGCTTATGGAGGAAGAATTTTCTCCACTTCTCCATAGAGCAGATCAAGTATGTCTCCTTTTTTGTAGTAAACAGAGCAAAATTCAGCATCAGTGAGGTAGAAGCTCAGGGCCCCAAGGCACTGTCCTGGCACCTCTGCTGTTACTCATCCTCGTAGAAGTCATAGATAAAAATACCAGTCACAGTTTTGTATCATCACTTGGAATGCAGGGTTTTCCAGTGGGTAGTGGAGAACAACATGACGTTCAATGGTGATAATTTCCAGCTGCTTAGGTATGGAAAGAATGAAGAACTCAAAAGGAACACTGTATACAGAACTCAATAGGATCACCAAATAATACTAAAGGAATAATTATGTCAGCTGACCTTTCTTTCAAAGACCATAACAAGACAAAGATCACGACAGCCAGGAAGACGACGGCTGGTTAATCAGAACCTTCAAAACAAGGGAAATAATGCTAATGGTGACACTTCAAATCACTAGTGCTCCCTCTTTTGGAATATTGCTCAGTGTTGATGGCCCCATTCAAGGCAGGAGAAATATCAGAGCTGGAATAAATACTCAGATCGTTTACAGTCCACATAGAGCCAGTAAAGCATTTATCATAAATTACTGGGAATGCCTTAAAATCTTGGAGTGGAGGAGAGAGAGATACATAATAATATATACCTGGAAAGTACTGGAAGGCCTGGTCCCAAATCTGCACACTGCCATAACAACATACTGGAGTGAGAGATATGGGAGGAAGTGCAAAATAAACTCAGTGAGGAGCAGGGGTGCGGTGGGGACAATAAGGGAACACTGTATCAACATTTGTGGCCCCAGACTATTCAACATCTTACCAGAAGATATCAGAAACACTGCTGGAACAAATGCAGAAGTTTTCAAGAGGAAACTGGACAAGTATCTTCACCAGGTGCCAGATCAACCAGGCTGTGATGGATATGTGGGGCAGTGGCCCTCCAGCAGAAACAGCCTGGTTGACCAGACAAGCACCAGATGAACCTGGCCCATGATTGGGCTTCGGGAGTAGAAAAACTCTGGAAACTCATCTAAGGTATATCAAAGCTAAGGTATCATTTTTTATTAAGATACAGTGGACCCTCACTATTTGAACACTCCAAAACTCACCCTCATTCCAGAATTCTGTTACCAAACGAATTTATTCCCATAAGGAATGATGTAAATTAGATTAGTCCATTTCAGACCCCCAAAAATACACTTATAAAACCACTTACAATAATAAACTTACATAAAAGGGTGAGTTTTGGAGTGTTCGAATAGCGAGGGTCCACTGTATAACTCTACCTTCGATAATGTGATGCCCTCGTAGTGCTGAAAAACTCTTAATCCAAGGAATTGGAACTACCTTTCCCTTGGATCAAAACCCGATAACCTCATCTCCCTCCCCATTGTACCCTTAAGGAAAAAAGGAGGCTAAAAAAGTCAATTCCATAGCTGGAACAATTTGCCAAAAATCCGCACCTTATTATGATGATTTGGTTCACTCTGTACCATTGTCAAGTCACAGCTAGGGAGAGAAAAGTTGAGAAGGTCAAAGTACACATACTCTTGCCTCTGCTATTGTAGTCTTAATGTGAATTAACATTGTTGACAATGCTATAAAATAACGACAAGTTGATGAGTAAGACGCATGGCTCACGAAATCGTAATGACACAGTTGCAAACAAACCATGAATTCAGTCCCCACCCATACCATTGTTAGACGCATGTACAGTGGACCCTCAGTTACCGAAATTAATCCGGTCCAGGAGCTATTACTTAATCTGAATCTTTCGTTATCTGAAACCTTATTTCTCATAAGAAATAATGTAAATACAATTAATTCGTTCCACAAAAAAATAATCACTCAAAGAAAAAAAATAACATTTACTTACCTTTATTAAAGAGACTTGCAGGCATCTGGAAGATATAGATGATGACTGGAGCAGGGTGTTAGTGGTTGGAAGGGGAATCCCCCTCCAAAAGGACTTCAGGTAACAAGTCCCTCTCTGGGGTTACTTCCCTTCTTGGTCTTTTAATGCCACTAGAACCAGCTTGAGAGTCACTAGACCCCTGCCTGGTGAAGTAACTGTCCACAGTCCTCTGTTTCTGGCGACTCTTCAACACTTTTCTGAAGTACAACATGGCTCTGTCACTGAAGTGGTTGCACAGAAGGCTCATTTCAGCTTGCTCAGGGTGGTATCTTTCAACAAATGTCTACAACTCATTCCACTTTGTACACATCTCCTTAAGCACTGAAGAAGGCACCTCCTTATCTCTCCCTCTCTCCTCCTGTGAAGCAATAACCTCAGCTGTGGTCTGTTGCTGTTCCAGATGAAGCTCTTGCAGCTCTTCAGTTGTTAGCTCTACACTGTGCTCCTCCACCAACTCTTCCACATCCTCACCACTCACCTCCAACCCCAGGCTGTTCCCCAATTCCACAATATCTTCCACAACATGTTCTACAACAGGCACAGGGTCGTCAGGGTCAGCCTCAAATCCTTCAAAATTCCTCTCTTGGACACAATCCAGCCACAGTGGTCTCCAAGCAGAGTTCAGAGTCCTGGAAGTCACTTCCTCCCAAGCCTTACCTATAAGGCCTATGCAATGCACGGTATTGAGGTGTTCTTTCCAGAACTCTCTTAGGGTCAATTCAGAGTCATTGGTCATATTAAAGCACCTCTGAAACAGTGCTTTGGTGTACAGTTTCTTGAAGTTGGAAATGACCTGCTGGTCCATGGGCTGGATGAGAGGAGTGGTGTTAGGAGGCAAGAACTTCTCAACCTCATCCACTGTTTTCGATCTTTGTTTTGTTAACAAATTAACCCCTTTTGCAACATTAGCTTCCTTGATCTCATTTCTCTGTGCCAGGATAGTGCCGATAGTAGATGGAGTTTTCTTGTACATCCTGGCAAGATCGCTCAGACGTACACCACTCTCATATTTTTCTATGACTTCCTTCTTCAGTTCGATGGTGTTCCTCACTCTCTTTACCACAGGGGTGCCACTAGGAAGCTTCTTTGGACCCATGGTGACTTATTTCACAGTGACAATAACTAAACGACCAAAAAAGACACCAAATATATTGTGAATCTTTGAAAGAGCGCGCTAGGTAATGTTCTCTCAATGGTAAACAACGCTTCACTGGCGTCCTGCGCTTGCGCGGAGCAGGCGGACACGTCTAATACCTTTCAGTAACTGAGGAATTTTTCGTTAACCGATTACGAAAAAAGCTTTCGGTTTCCGAAGCTTTTGTTAACGGGACCTTTCGTTAACCGAGGGTCCACTGTACAACAGTGGATTTGGGTTTGACGAGGACCTGCCAGGTACAGGCCAGTAGACCTGCTGCAGTGCTCCTCCGTTCTTACGTTCTTCACTGTTGTACGTGTCTTAGTCATTGACTTAACATTCTCCATTTGCACTGAGGCAGGAAAAATAAAGAAGTATATATGGTCATGAGTGTATACTGTATACTACTCTAGTCCTTCTCTGTTTTTCTTGCCTCACTGTGAGTTGACAGTGGTCCATCCCAGGACCAAACATCATTGCAAAGTTCCTCTCCCAAGTGCGAGATTTTGATATATTGCCTCTTGTACGGTTATTACAAATAAAGAAGCATTTATAATAAAAGACTGTTTGGGATACTAAGTAAAATATCGTATTTCAGATTTTTATTATATTAAATATATATTATTAATATAAAAGAATATAATCTGAATAAAAACATATAATCTAATAATCTGTGTAAAAACATATTTACACAAAATCACAGTACAAGATAAAAGTCACAAGTAAAATCAAGTATTCGGTGTAGTGTCAAGTCGCTGCCATCTTCTAGTGTCACGCAGGACACTACCACACCTTGTCATGATACTCCTCCACCGTGTCCTCAGACACCCTTGTCTCTGTCTTATGGCACGCCTACGGGGTTCCACGACACCCGTTCTCCCTGTGCCATAAGACTCCCTCGCTGTGTCACACGACACCTCTGTGCCACACCCCAAATACACGACTCAACCTGTGTCGTGCCATCGTCACAAACTCTCTGAATGCACCACTTAAACCCTGACACTCCGGGTAACAATCTCCGGGTAAACAATCTCAGGTACATCGTCGCAGGTACATCGTCGCAGGTACATCGTCGCAGGTACATCGTCGCAGGTACATAGTAGATTCTGGTGACCTTGCCTCTCTCCTTGTTGTAGGCTATCACCAGCACCACACTGCACGAGTCTGCAACTCTCACGCAGGTCTGACTGGCGAACTCCAGTAGTATGTCAGGGAGCTTGTCACCAGCACCACACTGCAACTCTCATGCAGGTCTGACTGACGAACTCCAGTAGTATATCAGTGAGCTGGTGGACTCTCCAGTGTTGAATAGGGGAGAGTCTCGATGACACTGTCAGTCAAGCCGGCCCGGCAGTCAAACATCAGGTCTGATGACGTAACCCCTTGACTGCGGCCGGTAAGGTAACTACCTAACAACCATTGTTAGGTAGGGGGCCGTAACAACGGTATTATTATTATTCTCAAAATATTTACTTCCAGTTGTTTTTTAAGACCGGCCGTCTTCCACCGAGATAGGGCGACCCAAAAAAAAGCACTTAACCATTATTCGTTGAATCACTGTCTTCACAGGATTGGATATAAGTATGGAATGTCCCAGGTAGGATTTAATGGCGGGGGTGAAGGTGGTTTTGAATGCTAGGGCCTTGAGCATTCTGCAGGTGTGTGTGTACTCAACTAATTGTGGTTGCAGGGGTTGAGTCATAGCTCCTGGTCCCACCTCTTCGCTAATCACTACTAGGTCCATACTCTGCTCCATGAGCTTTAGTGTGTGTGTGTGTGTACTCACCTATTTGTACTCACCTATTTGTGGTTGCAGGGGTCGATTCATAGCTCCTGGCCCCGCCTCTTCACTGATTGCTACTAGGTCCTCTCTCTCCCTGCTCCATGAGCTTTGTCAAAACCTCGTCTTAAAACTATGTACAGTGGACCCTCGGTTAACGAAATTAATCCGTTCCAGGAGCTCTTTCTTAATCTGAATCTTTCGTTATCTGAAACCTTATTTCCCATAAGAAATAATGTAAATACAATTAATTGCTCCACAAAAAATAATCACTCAAAATAAAAAAAATAACATTTACTTACCTTTATTGAAGAGACTTGCAGGCATCTGGAAGATAGTATAGATGATGATTGGAGCAGGTGTTAGTGGTTGGAAGGGGAATCCTCCAAAAGGACTTCAGGTGACAAGTCCTCTCTGGGGTTACTTCCTTCTTGGTCTTTTAATGCCACTAGGACCAGCTTGAGAGTCACTAGACCCCTGCCTGGTGAAGTAGCTGTCCAGAGTCCTCTGTTTCTGGTGACTCTTCAACACTTTTCTGAAGTACAACATGGCTCTGTCACTGAAGTGGTTGCACAGAAGGCTCATTTCAGCTTGCTCAGGGTGGTATCTTTCAACAAATGTCTGCAACTCATTCCACTTTGTACACATCTCCTTAAGCACTGAAGAAGGCACCTCCTTATCTCTCTCTCTCTTCCTGTGAAGCAATAACCTCAGCTGTGGTCTGTTGCTGTTCCAGATGAAGCTCTTGCAGCTCTTCAGTTGTTAGCTCTATTCTGTGCTCCTCCACCAACTCTTCCACATCCTCTCCACTCACCTCCAACCCCAGGCTGTTCCCCAATTCCACAATATCTTCCACAACATGTTCCACAACAGGCACAGGGTCGTCAGGGTCAGCCTCAAATCCTTCAAAATTCCTCTCTTGGACACAATCCGGCCACAGTGGTCTCCAAGCAGAGTTCAGAGTCCTGGAAGTCACTTCCTCCCAAGCCTTACCTATAAGGCCTATGCAGTGCACGATATTGAGGTGTTCTTTCCAGAACTCTCTTAGGGTCAATTCAGTCATTGGTCATATTAAAGCATCTCTGAAACAGTGCTTTGGTGTACAGTTTCTTGAAGTTGGAAATGACCTGCTGGTCCATGGGCTGGAGGAGAGGAGTGGTGTTAGGAGGCAAGAACTTCACTCTGATGAAATTTATGTTGTCAGGCAACAACTCTTGCAAGTTGTGAGGATGAGCAGGAGCATTGTCCAGTAGCAGAAGGCACTTGAGTGGCAATTTCTTTTCCAGGAGGTATTTCTTCACACTAGGGCCAAACACTCCAGTCAACCATTCCTTGAAAATCTCCGTAGTGACCCATGCCTTGGTGTTAGCTTTCCAATGCACACACAATTTATTCTTGTCAACATCGTGTTTCCTGAAGGGTCTGGGATTTTCTGCGTGATGCACCAGTAAAGTCTTCACTTTAAAATCACCACTGGCATTGGCACAAAACATAAGAGTTAGCCTGTCTTTCATAGGCTTGTGTCCTGGCTGTGCCTTTTCCTCCTGAGTAATGTAGGTCCTGTTGGGCATTTTCTTCCAAAACAGGCCTGTTTCATCACAATTAAACACTTGTTGGGGGAGGAATTGTTCAGCCTCTACGAACCCCTTGAATTCGTGCACAAATTTTTCAGCTGCACGTTTGTCTGAGCTGGCTGCCTCACCATGCCTCACAACATTGTGTATGCCACTACGTTTCTTAAACTTCTCAAACCAGCCTTTGCTGGCTTTAAAATCACTCGCCTCACCACTGGTTCCAGGCATTGTCTTCACAAGATCTGCGTGCAACTTCCTTGCCTTTTCACAAATTATCGCCATAGAAATACTATCACCTGCTCTCTGTTTTTCATGGATCCACACCAACAACAACTTCTCAACCTCATCCACTGTTTTCGATCTTTGTTTTGTTAACAAATTAACCCCTTTTGCAACATTAGCTTCCTTGATCTCATTTCTCTGTGCCAGGATAGTGCCGATAGTAGATGGATTTTTCTTGTACATCCTGGCAAGATCACTCAGACGTACACCACTCTCATATTTTTCTATGATTTCCTTCTTCAGTTCGATGGTGTTCCTCACTCTCTTTACCACAGGGGTGCCACTAGGAAGCTTCTTTGGACCCATGGTGACTTATTTCACAGTGGCAATAACTAAACCACCAAAAAAGACACCAAATATATTGTGAATCTTTGAAAGAGCACGCTAGGTAATGTTCTCTCAATGGTAAACAACGCTTCACTGGCGTCCTGCGCTTGCGCGGAGCAGGCGGACACGTCTAATACCTTTCGGTAACCGAGGAATTTTTCGCTAACCGATTACGAAAAAAGCTTTCGTTTTCCAAAATTTTCGTTAACGGGACCTTTCGTTAACCGAGGGTCCGCTGTATGGCTCCTGCCTCCACTACGTCACTTTCTAGGCTACTCCACCTCCCGACAACTCCACAACTGAAAAAAACACTTCCCAACACCCCCCCCCGACTCATAGGAGTCTCCAACTTCCAACTGTGACCCCCCGCTTCTGCGTCCCCTCCCTGGAACATTCCGTCCCCGTCCACCCCATCCATTCCTCGCAGCACCCCATATGTCGTTATCACGTCACGTGTGTGTGTGTGTGTGTGGGTAGGTGTGTGGGTGGTAGGGGGGTAATTTGATCTACTGTATGTACTCTTGGAGTGTGAGTAAGGTAAAATTTATGAAGGGATTCAGGGAATTTGTAATCCCTAGATAGCTGGACTCAGTTCTGGAGGTGGGGCATACAGTACCTGCACTCTGAAGGATGAGTGAGAATGTTGTGATTTAAAGGGTCGTGAGATCTGAACACTTTCAGCAAGACAAATATTTTTTGGGTCATTTTACCTCAGTGGGAAGTAGACGATATGGTACAGGTCAACCATCACTAATCTGGCATCACTGGGACATCATTTACCTGCACCATTGGCACAGTAAATCACAGGAAACCATGTCACACCTTTGAAAGCCCTGGGACGTAAACTTTTACCTATAATGCTAGCTAAAATTAGTGATGGAACCAGATTAGTGATTGCCGGATCAGTGATGGCCGACCTGTATAAAAATAAAAAAATTAGTCTCCTAAAATCTTGCACATTGTTTCTCGCTCTCTTGCAGTTGGATAGTGTCATGGCAGGGATGTCTCCAAATAAACCGTCGGCATTTTTTGATGTGACAATCCAGCAGCGCCTGGAAGGCAACGTGTACATGACGATGTTTGGAGTTACGCCACGCAGCCAGAATTTCTTGCTGCTGTGTTCGGGAGCTCTGGGCCCGTGCTTTAAGGGCTTGCAACTCAAATCGTCGGATATCGGAGAGGGCAAACCCAAATTTTCCATAGTGGTACTAGGGCCCTTCCCCGATGGCCAAGACTGTCCTCCCCTTGTCGAGGGCATCACAGACGGGGGTAGCTACAACAGTGACATATACCCCGGACTCGTCACCGGCTATCCGGCAGATAGTTCAAGCTCAGCCTTTCAGATAATGCTGGAAGACATGGTTGGCTTCACCTATGATTACGCTTTCGGCTGTGTCACGAGTGGTCTCGCCGTTATGCAGTCGGTTCATCGCGAAGTTAAGAGCAATTTCAGAGAAGCGTTAATTAGCGACTGTGGACTCATTGTTCCTCTCGCTTAACAGTTACCAAAACTGTCAACAATGTGACATTTTTAACCCTTAAACGGTGCAAACGTTTATATACGTTCACTCACCCAGTGCCCCGAATATTTTGAATTTTTTTTTAATAGAAATAAAGAGCGCATTTTTTAAGTGTTATAGGATAAAAAAAAATTTAGGGTCAGTACTTACTGAGATATGGGGCAGAGAAGTTGGCACTGGATGCTCACCTGACAGCAACAGGAGTCCTGCCGCTTGCAGAATTGTTGCCGATATACATTTTTTTTCTCTTTTTTTTATTATTTTATATAATTTTTATGTTCTGATAATTACAATTTATAGTAGTTCTTGTGATTTCATGGCCAATCTTTGTTCTGACACTAATACTATTAGGTACTGAAATTGTACTCAAATAATAATAATGATAGTTCATAATAATAATAATAATAATAGTGCATAATAATAATAATAATAATAATAATAATAATAATAATAATAATAATAATAAGTTCCCTTGAAGCATTATGTAAGATGTGTGTCACTGCCTTATCTTATCTTATCTCCACTAATGACTGTGGTGACATTTGATGAGGGGTGAGCATAGTCTAATCTTTTCTTATCAGTCCACTAATGACAGTGGTGATATTTGATGAGCTTACACTGCTTTGCTTTATTTGTTACACAAACCTGTCTGTGTGTCTTTCTGTCTGCCTGTGTTTCTCCTTCTTTCTGTCTGCTTGTCTCAGAGAGTAGCTCATGAACCAACTGGTATTAAACACGAGCACAATCACAGTATAGCACTTTGTCTGGATTTTTTGAGTTACCCTAGGTAATTTACACTATGTATTATTGTATTTACGTATGTGTTCCTGTGAGATAGAGACAAAGAGACAGAGATAGATACAGACAGACAGACAGACAGAGAAGGACAAGTGAAAATGTTACAGTTCTGGAGGTGGGAAGTACAGTGCCTGTACTCTGAAGGATGAGTGAGAATGTTACAGTTCTGGAGGTGGGAAGTACAGTGCCTGTACTCTGAAGGATGAGTGAGAATGTTATAGTTCTGGAGTGTACCTGGAGAGAATTCCAGGGGTCAACGCCCCCGCGGCCCGGTCCGTGACCAGGCCTCCTGTTGGACCAGAGCCTGATCAACCAGGCTGTTACTGCTGGCCGCACGCAGTCCAACGTACGAACCACAGCCCGGCTGGTCAGGTGGAAAGTACAGTGCCTGTACTCTGAAGGATGAGTGAGGATGTTACAGTTCTGGAGGTGGGAAGTATAGTACCTGCACTCTGAAGGGGAAGATGGGAATGAGGTGTAATGCCAGCACACTTCTGACAAAACAGTGACTGAACGAGTGATGGTGAAAGTATTTCCTCTCTTTCAGGTCGCCCTGCTGAAAAAAAAAAAGTTGAATTTTTAAATACTGTTGTACAGCATTGAAAGGAGAAACTTTCGTTTTTCCTTTTAGGCCACCCCGCTTCAGTGGGAAACGGCCGACGTGTTGAAAGAAAGAACTACAAGTAGAATAAAAAATATTTTTCTATCCATGTAAAAATTAAAAAAAAAAAAATTGATGAATAAGATGAATATTTGAATGTATCCTGGTGAATTTCTTCTATTTCTTGAGAGTTGTGTATAATACAATTTTATGTCCATAATGCAGTATACAAAATGTAGGTGAGTATATCACCTATTATGGGTTTATAGAGAGTGTATAGCTTGATAAAACCCTCTACAGTATACACGCAAATACAAATATAAATTTGTATTTGACAATAACAAGTTTATTTCAGTGAGATATATGTTTGTACAAAGGAGTTTAACAGTTGGGTGTACATACTCAAAACCCCTTTATATGCAGAGCATTTCCCTCAAACTTAAGACTAATAAGGCAATAACAGTGCTGTACATATGGTCATTAGGTGACTTATAGTGAATAGAAGAAGTTTGAATATTTTATTAGTTCATGCTATATGGCTTTAGTAAGTTCAATAGAGAATATTTAGTTTTGATATATTGTTTATAAAAAAATACAGTACAGCCTCTCCTCACTTAGCGACGTACTCGTTTACCGACGACTCGGACTTGCGACAGGCTCTCTGACCAGTATACATACCTAAATAATGTATGTTAAGAGCTGATTTCCTCTATTCTGTTTATTACAATATACAGTACATTACTATATAAACCCTCTTTAAGGGGGGCTCCTTGTCACGGTAAAGAGGCTATCGGTCTGAAGAATTGGACCTCTTGGTCTTCTTCCTCAGACCGAACATAATTACCCCCCAATCCCCCTTCCCCTTTCCCATCTTCCCCATCCTCCCTTTTCTCCTCCTCCTCCTTATCCCTCCCTTATTCCCTTCCCATTTTTAACCTGTGAGATTCTCTCCACAGGCATTCTGGTTCCTAGGTAGGGGGAAGGGTGCCGTGGTCCATCCCATTCCGTAGAGGTTCTTGGCGGTGGTGTAGTTTGCCGTTAAATCTGGATCGCCTGGGGATGTCCCGATCCCTCTCCGGTCTCCCTTGGGGTGGCTTTGGGTATCTTTCGGGCAACGGGTGTATCTCTGGAGGCCACCTTTCGGATTCGGGGGTGGTGGCTGAAGGAGGTATGCTTTGTGGTGGGTATCCGGCCGCCCTCTCTTTTGTCCGCCAAGGTGGCTCAGTGGATGTGAGGTTGCTATCCCGGATTGCTGGTTTACTGGCATGAAGGGTAGGGTATGGCACGGGTTCCATGCAGCATCTGCACTACTTGTGGTGTTGAGGTCCTCTTGGGCGTGGAGGGGGATTTACGCCCCTTTCATTCCTCCTAGGAGCTATTCCTCCACGTTCCCCCCTTTTTTTATTCTTTTTTTTCTTTTTATTTTCTTTTCTTTCTTTTTTTTTCTTAAAAACAAAAAGAAAGAAGTAACCTAACCATGGACAACCCAATCCATGAACCTACTACCCCCGGGCCCCTTCCTGATACCGCACACAGTTCTGACCCTACCTCGTTAATGGACCACTCTTTAGACACTTCCAATACCCCTGTACCTCTTGCTGGTGCCGGTTCGTCACCTGCTTCAGGTACCGGGGTTCTG